>JAOBRD020780139.1:0-13737 GCA_027575215.2 Hydrozoanthus sils
GGATCAAGTGTGCCATTCGGGAAAAGGCTCCTATACCAGAATCGAGAGTGCCAGTTTGAAGCTGGCGTCTCTACCTGGATCAATTGTATCATTAGAGAATATCATGTGTACCAGGATCAGTTGTGGAATTCTGGAAATGGCTTCTATAGCAGACTTAGGTGAGTCAGTCAAGAGCTAGCAACCCTACAAGGATCAGATGTGCCATTCGTGTAGAGAGCACGCGTTTCTGCCAGGATTAGGCGTGCAATTCGTGTAGAGAGCACGCGTCTCTGCTAGGATTGGGCGTGCAATTCGTGTAGAGAGCACGCGTCTCCTCCAGGATTAGGCGTGCAATTCGTAGCATAGCTTATTTACCAGAATCAGGTATTTCTGTCGAGAGATGGCGTCTCTACCAGGATCAGGTGTAGCACTAGAAAGTTGACTCTTAACTGACGACGACTCTATCAGTAGTTAAAAAACTTGTTAAAAGCCGAAGTTTCTGCCAGTATGTGGTAAAGTAAGTTAGTTTTTTTTGCCTTAAATAAATTAACATTAGCTGCCTTCCCCCTGTCACCAGATTTTTGTGTATTTGTTTAAGATCTTCTGCAGAACATCTTCGAACCTTAAAAATGAAATTAATCGACATGGAGGAAGAAATCACGGATGTGAACTCAAAAGTCGGGCAACCAGGATCCTTCGAGGTAATTTGTAACCAAAAAATATAAAACATGCTGTCGGGCCACTTTTGGTAACGTTTTTAGGAATAAATTTATGTTTTCTAGTCCTGTACCATGTACTGTAACCATTTCCTTTTTTAACTTATTCAAAATCTAAGCTGTTCCGAAAACTAAATTTCTTAAAGATAGCCCAAATTATGCATAGACTATACCTTCTTCGAGGTTATTCATAACCCAAAAAATAAAAGACATGCTTTCGTGCCACTTTTGGCAATCTTTTTAGGATTATGTGTATATTTTCTAGTCTTGTACCGAATACTGTAACCATTTACTTTCTTAACGAGTTCAGAATCTAAGCAGTTCCGAAAACTAAATTTCTAGGATTTGAGCCCAAACTATGCATAGACTATACCTCCTTCGAGGTTATTCATAACCCAAAAAATAAGACATGCTTTCGTGCCACTTTTGGCAACGTTTTTAGGATTATATGTATATTTTCTAGTCTTGTACCGGGTACCGTAACCATTTATTTTCTTAACGAGTTCAGAATCTAAGCCGTTCCGAAAACTAAATTTCTTGGATTTGAGCCTAATATATTTAGCTTTCTTCTGTTAGCTTCTGTTCAAGTCATTCAGAAAGTGACCCAAGAAAAGTTTTATGTGCAAGATACGAGGACGACAACAGCAAAGACAACGGCTCACAAAAACACATTTCTTGATTTCCCTCTTCGATCGCGTATGGCAAGTTTGCTTTCTCTTTTATCCGAGTTACGCTTTGTGAAGAAAAAAAAGGTTAAAAGTGTTTTTCCTAAAGATAAATAAAGATTAACAAAATTTTCTGTAGGTCGTTCTCGTAGTCATAGGAACTTTGAAACTGGGTTTTTCACATTGTAAGTTTCAAGACGAAGACGTGCATGATTATTGATACACGGTACATTCCAACGTGCAGCTATTGTACTCACAATTGTTCCCTGCTGTCGGTGTCGGCTTTGCCGTTTTCGTAACTTAAATTCCCTGGTAACTACACCAAAACAAGTGGATTGATTTTCTTTCTTGTATCCATCTCCTTTACACATCCAGGCGGACCTTGATAGTTTGCAGCAAAGGGTAAAAGAGGTTGTACAGGAAGGTCAAGATATGGTAAAAGAGAAGTACTTTGTTGAACCTGATGAACAGGTGGTGAAAAAGAGACTGGAAGACGTGCAGGAAAAGATTCAGCAGATGATACAGCTATACGAGAAGGAACGTCTGAGGTTAGTGTTTTGCTTGCGTTCTTGCTCATCGTTATCGCCGTTAGTCTCCCTCGCAGCCGTTCTTCTTTTTGCACCATTCCCCCTCGGTCTTGGAGACCGAGAGTGGAATGGAGCGAAAAGACGAGCGGCTACAAAGGAGACTATATCTTCGTCGTTTTCGTCATAATGAAAAAATGAAGTTAATGAGTTTAAATCAATGTTTGTATTTTTATCTGAATTCTAAAGCTAGAGAATTAGTTTAGACCTTCCATGATTTGGTATTAACTTTTATTAGCTAAAGTGTATTGAATCCACAATCATGTGAAAGATGGCCACCTTCACGTTTACCCATAATTCCTAGAGCATAACGTCTAAAACAGCTTATAAAAATGCATAGTGAGAATCCGTAAACGCAAATTTGACACATACAGTGTTGTTAAGTGCAAGGAAGAGTTTTACCTACTGTTACCTTCCCTGAGACCGAGAGTGGAATGGAGCGAAAAGACGAGCGGCTACAAAGGAGACTATATCTTCGTCGTTTTCGTCATAATGAAAAAATGAAGTTAATGAGTTTAAATCAATGTTTGTATTTTTATCTGAATTCTAAAGCTAGAGAATTAGTTTAGACCTTCCATGATTTGGTATTAACTTTTATTAGCTAAAGTGTATTGAATCCACAATCATGTGAAAGATGGCCACCTTCACGTTTACCCATAATTCCTAGAGCATAACGTCTAAAACAGCTTATAAAAATGCATAGTGAGAATCCGTAAACGCAAATTTGACACATACAGTGTTGTTAAGTGCAAGGAAGAGCTTTACCTACTGTTACCTTCCCTGAGCTTCTTTTAGTGATGTATTTTTGGTAAAATGTACTGTCGCCAGCTTTTTCGGAATAGTCGATTATGCTTAGTGAGTCTGAGTGAAAAAAGAACTGTTGCTGATTCTCCCTCTATTTCAAACCCTTGACACTATCCGCTAAGCACTTGATGCTTTCTCAATGGCCTGGACTGGAATCAAAAACGTCATAGCTACAGTGTAGCTATAGGATTACCCTTTTATCTTTCTCGCGTTCATATGGATCTATTAAACTTAAAACAAATTACATCCATTGATTTATGTTATACAAAATTTGATAAATTTGTTTTATGCAACCAAGTTATGACACTGGAATGTGAGGTTTTAGTTCATATTCCTATTACAGTTATTATTGCATTGAGTTTAGTTGTATAAAATGTATTTACTGCAAAAAGGTGTTTTATTAATGCTGTTATTATCATTAACTACATAGTTAATTTCATTATCGATATTATTTTTTTGTTATGGTTAATGATGATCTCAAAGGGCATAACAATGAAAAACTGCCTTACTTGCTTTACTGCCACTCTTTACTGTTTTTGTGACTTGGGATCAACCTTAAACCTGCTTTTTTGGCGTGCTGGTTTCTTCCTGACATAGCTTTACTGTTTAGGTATTACTCACAACTTTTGGAAAAGCTGATAAAGGGACTGGAAAGTGCGGACACAAGCATTATTGAATTGGAAAATAAATTACCGTTTAGAGATTTGGTTCATTGCAAGGTGGGTGGACCTTGATTTCGTGTTTAAGGCTTAAAGGTATCCTAGGCTGCATAGCATTCTTGGTGTCAGATAAGTCTACATCCATATCAGCAACACAAAGCAATTTATTTTGATCATTTGCGCGGTTTGAATTTCCCACGCGTCGCAAAGTGACGTGTTTCGGTTGTGGTGCCAGTGTCCCCTCGATAAATACAATAGCAATGAACGAGAGGGGGTCTGGCACTGCAACTATAGTGCGTCACATTTTATAATGGTAACGCGCGGGAAATTCAAACCGTGGAAATGGGAATTTATTCGTGTAGAGGACACATGAATTTGAAAGAATCAGAAGAAAGATAAAGTTTAGCCAAACCTTACATTAACCAATCACAAACCTTGTTTAATTCTGTGTACTCTACACGAAGTAGGAGCGTGGAAATGACCAAACCTAACAACTTGGCGTTATTTTTTGTACAGATTTATCAAATTGGAGCTGCAGATATGTACACAGATTTAACAAAAGTTTAAATTGAGACCCAGAATGCTGTACAGCGGAGGATTCCTATAAAGTTTAAAGCAAGGGCATAATTCTTAGTAATGGTAGTAGTAAATCATTAATACGAGAATATATAACAACTTTACGTTGATAGATACATACATGAAGTATTGGTGTCGTATGCTTTAAGGGTCCATTTTGAATACATCTATTTGTGTCAAAAGCTATTAATCTTCAGCTTCTTGCAGGTTCCATGCTTACAACATTTTAATCCTAAAACCACCAAAAGGACCATATGGTCCGTCAATTAATTTACATGGTCCTGAAAATAAAAATAACTGCTAAAATGTCTCTAAAAGTGTTTCTATATCAACGGTATCCTTGTAACAATAGTTTCTGGTGAAATAACCTTCCAAATGTTTCAGTTATGCTGTAGTATGCCAAAGTTCGAAGTACTCTACAATAAGAGGTATTTGCACTTTCCATTGGAACTACAGTTAAACAGTTTTATATTTACCACTTCAGATTACAAACGTATTTTCTATTAACAAGTTTCACAAAAGTGGAAGGCCTAGGAAACAGCCCATAGGGGCGAACGAGTTCCTATAACACCTTAACTTAGTTTTTAATATCAAAAGACAAATGACAAACAAACGAGAGACAAAGTGCTAAAGAACTCAGACAAATAAATACAGACTAATTATTGATTATGCCAAGACAGAAAAGAACATGCCTCACAGGGAGATGAATCGAGTGTGCACAAAAGAACATGGTGAACACGATATGTAGAAAGTTTTTATGATGCCGCGATATACTTTTTGAACTTTTTCTTAAAAGCTGAAAGTGATGAACTGTTTCGTATCACCAGAGGGATATCATACCATACTTTTGCAGCTGAATACTTGATATCAAATTTACCGTAAATTGAGTTTGTCTTGTGGATATAGAGTTTTTTGTTAGCTTTGGAGCGAGTGTTATATATATAACTTATTGGTTTGATGTAATCATCAAATATTCCCTCAGGTAATAAATTGTTTACACGTCTATACGTGAATTACCCTTGTTGTATTCGAGTGGTTTCATGAACTGTCAGAATTTGGAGCTAAGAGAATAAAGGTTTGCTTGGGGTCCTGTTATCTGCAAATAGAATAGCCCTTACTGCACGTTTTTGCAAAGTGTGAACAGGCTTTAACTTTGTTTGATAATTGTTTCCCTAAGTCAACGTGCAATATGAAATATAAGGGTAGATAAAACTATAATGAATACGGCCATGACTTCCACAACTCTAAGCACAGTATGATCCTCATTGCTCTCTTTTCTTGGGCCAATGTTCTGTCTTCTCAAACCTTGGTCCTGGAAGTTTAGATTTCCTTTCAATCTTTTTCCTTGTTATAAATGACCACAAGGTCATCTCTAAACACCTGCTTTCTTGACTTATTATTTTCCCTGATAAAACATTCACTGAAAAGCTTGTTAATTATAAGTTGTTTACATTCTCTTAGGAACTGATGGAACAATTGGGTTTCTTGGAAGAGGAAGTAGAAACCCTGCTGAAAAAGAGTCGCGATGTTATTGACAAGAGGTTGTTGCCTATTTCCGATGCGAACCATCTCGAAGACAAGGCTGATAAGACGCACAAACAGCTTAAAATGGTTTTAGAACGTTTTACCAAGGAACGCGAGAGGTGAGAACAAAGCCTAATAATGTATCTTGAAATTATCATTTAATTAGTTTTTTACTATTGAAATCAGCAAGAAAACGTGACGAGTTAAACATTGGAAAATGAAACTTCATACATGTACAGAAGTCAAGCTTTGTAAATAGTCTTTAGTGTATGGGATCATTTATAGAAAAAGAGAATGCAGTGCATCTTATGTTGGAAAGACCAAGCAAGCACTAACATCAGCTAAAACAACACAAGAAGCCCAGTATCATTCAGGCTCATAACTCGACAGTTCCCAACCAAATTTTCGAAATTGTTCATCTAATTGGAATGGAGAACACTTTCATTTTAGACAAAGAAGGAAATTAGTTGAAAAGAGGAATAAACGAAGTGATCAGGGAACATTCCGAGACCCTCTCCCCAAATAGAAACGGCGGGCTCAGATTTCGACTGTCCCATATTTTGGAACGAATCCTACAAGGCGTTCCTCGCCAGTTACCATATAAGCAGACGGCAAACGGATCGCCCATTACCTGATGAAGACCGAAGTCTTCGATTAAAACGTTGTGTTTTTTTTTAACGTTGTAAGTTTTAACTAGATGATAAAAAAACTGTCTTCCTAAAGAATAAAAATGTAAGGAGACGTATATAGTGTGTTAATTTTAATTCTTAGAGTTCCAAGGAAATGTGACCCTTCACCTTTCAGAGATCCTTCCTCAGCAGAACAATCAAAACATCGAACTGTCTAGCAAGAGACCTCAAACTATCCCCAAACCTCATTATGAACCAATTTAAGTCCACATGCAAATACTACCTCGGATCAATATCCAGTCAGTTCGACCCAGACAATCTGTCTATGCTGTAACTTTGCCCGTAAATTGACACCATAGGCCACTTGTTGTTTTTAACCTGATGTAATTTCATTTTACTTATTTTTAATTTTCCGGGACCACAGTAATTGGCTGACGCTGTTGTGGCTTTCCTTCCTGTTATTATTTTTCCTGTATTTTTCGTGTACTTTTATGTACCTTGTATTTACTTCGGCATTTTCAAGCCGTGTACCCATTTACCAGGCAAAATTAATAAAAGAAATAAATAAAAGAAATAAATTTCTTCAGGTTGTCCTCCGAACAGCTTTTGGCTTTTATGAAGAAAATGGACGGTTTGGATTCCATGTTGTCTGAAAAAGAGTTGAAGGTGATTGACGAATATTTAGAACAATTAAAGGTAGTTTGCACCTGTGAATTAGAAATTGCATCTTTTAAGTTAGAAAACAAAGGACAAATCAGACTCTATATTAAGGGATTAAAGATTTATAAATTCATAAACGAATAAATGTTGTAATGCCAAAAAAGGCCAAAAGGGGGTTCGGCAAAGACGAATATTAACTGTCGGCGTGGCCCGCAACATCTTTATGCCACAAGACTGCAACCAAGAAGTACAAAACGCAAAGGTTTATTTTTTACTTATGGTTTTGGCCCTGAACGTTGTAATACCAAAGGATTTCCTACACGAAGTATAAAAGGATAAAGACGTTTGTTAACTTGTGGCATCCAGACGAGGGTGACACAGAAGCACCTATTGTCTCCTTACAGTCTTTTTGTGCCTACAACGCATGCGGGCAATTGTCTATTCTCATTCAATCTTGAACTTTGATTTACGTCGTTGTTAATTAATGTAATACTGTTTTACAGCATTGATACCGAAATCTATTTGTTGATCTGAATACCACCAGTGTCGGTATTTGTCTTTTCCATTTTATCAATTTTGGTAATAGATAATTTGTGACAAATTCAAATTTTTTAGGATTCCGATGTCGAGTGGGAAGCTGTTTCTTCAGCAGCGGAAAAAATTTTAGAAGAAGGCAGAAATTTGATCCATGATAAATGTTTTGTCCAAAAAGACGAGGAAGAGGCTCGAGAGAGAATCTCGAGCTCAGAAACTCGACTGGGCGAAGTCATGGCCATGTGCAATAAGGAACGCGAAAGGTGAGAGACAGACAAGCATAAAATATTAAATTAAGATCCTGATTACTGTTAAAACTCATGGCTGGATCTGCTGCAGCATGGCGAATACAAGAAGTATGTAGTCGGATTTCATTGTTTAGATAATAAAAGCATAAATCCAGATTCCACATTAAAACAAAATAAGCGAAAGTTCGATAGAGTGTAAGGCAATAGGTAATCAAACGAAGTTTTACTTTGATACATTGGATACTTTCGGAATAATGAGCCTTAAAATTTACAGTAACTGTATGGAGTTGAGGCAACTCTTGCCACCCAGCCATACAATCTTTGTTATCTAACAACTTTGGAAGCCTCGTTTCTCTCAAAGTGTACTTTGTATCGAGCTAATACTTTCAATAATTATTTACTTTGCGATACTCTATCGAATTTTGGACTCATCTTGTCTTGGTTTATGTTATTGAGGCAAATGTAAACAATGACGTCATACATAATCCGCCTATAGCCAGATGATGTGAGAAGTTGTAGGCCGGTTGTGTTTACAGTTGTCTTTTTGTTCAAATTGAAATGCCATAAAGAGATTCTTTGAAACCCAGAAATATTTCAAGATGTTGAGGTAAATTGTCCGTATCACTATATTTTGTCATCGAAAGATTCTCTTTCGTGAATTACTTTAGATGCCAGTTTATCGTTCTTTGTGGTTTTGTGTAGTTTCAGAAACATCCATGTTTCCTAGATATCACGGAATGAATTCGGAAGGTTTTTAGGAGAGAGAGGATGGGGGATGGGGTTGGGGACTCTAGATAACCTATGGTCAAATAATAGGAGTATCGGACAATCTGAGAAGGGGGTTCAAAATGGTGATGGTGGTGTTGATATTTTTTTGGAATTATGCTTTTTCCTTGCAGGCGCTCCAAAGAACTAATGGAGACATTACAGAAGGCTTTGTCTGATGCCGACACATCCCTTACTGCTCTTGAAACAAAAGCCAACTCAAAAACCAAGGAAGCAAAGAAGGTATCGCTAACACTAGCTTTAAAGTTAATTGTTAATCTGCGAGAAGCTGAGCAACCTAGGCGTGGAAGCGAGGATAGGGATAAATTTGTGCTAGCAATTTTCACGAAACATGTTTAATTTCAAATTTCTTTATGACTCTCTCGATGTGTGTCGAAGCTGTTATTTTTTAATGTGCGAATGGCGAACTTTGTTATCACGTGCGTTTTTTATCATTGTTGCCCGGGCGTTATAATTTATTGCTAGGTCTTGTAAAAAGTAGCCTTCATCCTGTCTCAACTTTCATCATGAAATAACCCCTTTATATTTTCAAGTTTCTGACGATATGATATTTCTCGATTTTTGGGCGTTTTTTAAAACTGTTTTTTCTTTTAATTCATTTAACTAGCATGAGAGGCTGCAACAATGATTGTTTGAAATTCATTTCAGGAGTTTATGGAAGAATTTGAAGTGGTACGAGGTGAGACAAATGCTTTGTTAGAAGAAGGGCGTAACGTAATTAGCACAAGACGTCTGGATCCGGTTCATGCCAAATACATTGAGGAGAGGCTAAACAGAACCGAACACCGTCTGGGAATCTTGTTGGAGATTTTCACAAAAGAACAAGAAAGGTGTGGAGAACCTTACTGCCTTTTTTTCAAACAAATAATTTATTCCCCAAACCGACCTACTGTGGAAATTCAAAAATTTATGATGGCAGTCTGGTCGTAGTTAAACTGATACATTGTTGTTGTGCAATGACTAAAATCTTGACTCATTTATAATAATGACTGAAATCTTGGGCCATTGATAACAATGACCGAAATTTTGTCTTGTTAGTACTTGACTCATTAATAATAGTCAAAGGTAAGTTAACTTTAATCCAGAATTCGAGCATTAATTTCTTCTCCAAGGAAAAGTTTGCGGTTCTTATGAAATTATGTTGAGATTTTCAACAAAAAATCCGTATCAATTCCAAAACTATAGCTCAAACTAGTCTCTGTAAGGTTGGAAACAAAAACGAAGCTTAAATATTTAACCCTGGGCTAGTGATAATCAGCCTTTGAACAACTGAGCCCTGAATACAGGCAATGAGCAAGTTGAAGGATGCGTCTCTTCTACAGTTTAAGGTTAAAACAGAAGAGGCCAACATAAGGCGATAAACAAACAAACGTAAATATGAAGACCTGAATAACAGGCATTGAGCAGGTTGAAATATGCGTCTCTTCTACAGTTTTAAGTTGAAACAAAAGTGATGAACATAAACCTTTTTTAGAATGTTGATGACAAAAAACTGTTGTTGTTAATGTTGATAGAACTTCAGCAGAGTACGGAGGTGCTTATAACAAGAAGCTTGATGACGTCCAGAAGTCGATTTTGGACTTAGACAAGAAACTCCATGATTCAAGTGAACAGAAGGTAAAATAATGAAAACTGTTATTGGGGCTGGGGAGGAAGAGCCTTTCAAAGCGAAGTGTGTTTCCAAAAAAACAAAACAATCGGTAGCACCTTGTACCGTATCCTAGCCAGGTGCTCCAGCAAGTCATCGTCGTATTCTTAAACTTCTTAATGCCAATTTTTCAGAAAGATTTAGTTCTGGTGTCAACATCAGTGAACTCGAACTATAGTTTTTTCACAATATGCCCAATGAACATCCATCTTCATTTCGTACCTCAAGGTTATCAATCCCTTCTTAACCTACCTTACCTTTCTGTACCTTACCTTAATTCACCTTACCTTAGTTCACATTGTCTTTCTCTACCTCAATTCACCTTATCGCTGCCAGGTTAACCCAGTTGGTAAGGCGCCAGTCTGTTGTGCGGGAGGCCCGGGTTCGATTCTCAGGGTCTTAAAACAACTGAGGAGTAGATGCTGCCTTTGCTTTAACATCTGCAAACGATCTTCATCTTATCCACCATAACTCATCTCCACTCACCATACCTTACGTCATCTACCTTACCTTATCGTAACACCTCCACTCACCTCACCTCACCTATTAAACCTTTCTTAACGTCACTTGATCTTACTTGACCTGACCATACCTCGCCTTATCCACCAAACCTCGATTAATTGGGCTTGGGCCCGGGTAATCGAAATTATTACACGCTTTTTTTTTTTATAAGAACAACGAAACTCAGATTGGCGAAAATTTAAGAACAATTTAAGAACAAGCTGAGGCTCGGGCTCGATGGCTAATTGTTTTTTAAAGTTCGCTGGGCTTCGATCTTCAACTGAACAATACAGAATGAACAAGAAATGCTTCGCAGTTTTTTGTAAGTGTCTTGATTCGGGCCATTGTGGTTGGAGTTATCACTACCATTTCTATTATGTGTTCCACAATGTCTGTTTCGCCTGTTGTTCTTCTGTACACTTTAATCAAGCTTTCGGCAGTCCTGCCCTCTTCTGGTAAATCTTGGTGGGCAGGACTTGCCGAAAGCTTGATTAAAGAGTACAGAAGAACAACAGGCGAAACAGACATTGTGGAGCAGATAATAGAAATGGTAGTGATAGCTTCGCAGTTTATAATGACTAGAAATGACTCGGCGAATTCGTTTTCTAACACATGTATTGCAACACCTGTTTTGCTTAGTTTTTCTTCGATTTAAAAACATATAGAAATAAGAACAATTTGAGGCTCAAATCGCCAAAAAAATAAGAACGAGACTCGGCCAAATTTACTGGTTCTTATTAAAAAAAAAAAGCGTGTACTGTCGATAAGCCTTTTGTTTACCAATCAGTCACTGAATAAACACTGTGTTATGCTACTGTTTCAGGACTTTGACGTAATACTAAGTTCTGTGTTACTGAACGCTGATGACGTATTAGATGAAGGACAGGATCTGATCGATCGAATGTGCTTCACCAAATCTGAAGAGGAAAAAATGCAAGGAAGAATTGATGATATTGTAAAACAACTAGAAGAGTTATCTGCTAAACGAAAATCGTGGCAAGAAAGGTAGATAAGACGCTTATTTTGTTGTACGATTCTTTAAAAGTCTTGCACACGTGTGCGACTTCAATTATTATTAACATTGAGTGTTAATGTTACACGCATGTTTTTGCTTCCTTCTAACACACGCATGTTTTTGCTTCCTTCTAACACTGCAAGTTTTCTTGTTTCGTTAAATGATTTGTAACCTTAAGCTTGAAAAGTTAACTTTTTCTTTAGTATTTGCTATCGGGTCGTTATCTTGATACACCTGTCTGTCATTTGTTTGAAATGCTCTGGGTATTCTCTTGACAACAAGGAGTTTAAGTTATGAAGACGGCATCATCGACAACAACGGTTTACAAAAACCACACTTCTTGCTCGCCCTTTTCAATCACGTATGGCTAGTTAGCTTTCTCTTGTGAAAAGAAAAGGTTGAAAGTATTTTTCTTAAAAGTAAACGAAAATAATATTGTCAAAACTTCTGTAGGTCGCTCTAGTAGTCGGTGTTACCGTACTCGTAGCGAAACTCCCTATTTTCTCCCTATTACTAAATTTCGACAATGTGTTGAATGATTTTGTCTTGTTCTCATTCATCCTGTAGTATCTTTTTTTGTTCCTTTCCTCATCTTCAGATCATCAGCAGAGCTAATGGAGAAACTGAAGAAGAAAATTGATGACGTCGATTCCCTAACTACCGAGATGGAGAGAAACGCCCAATCCAGCGACAGGAATAAAATAAAGGTAGAGAAGGCGTATAAGAGCATCTTTTTCGCTCACCGCTCAATTATTTAATACTTCTACCAAGTTCTTGATGCTACTATATAGTCATTGAGCAAAGATCAGAAGCAAAAATGTTTAAATGACGGCTGTTAATTAATCGGGAATCGGTTTAAAGGGGCCGAGCGGTTAGCATGTTCGACTCGTAACCCTGGTCAGACCACTGTGTTGTGTTCTTGAGCAAGACACTTTACCCGAAGTGTTCCAGCCACTCAGCTGTATAAATGAGTACCAGCTTCTGCTGGGGGCTAACCTGCGATAGATTAGTTTCCTGTTCAGGGGTAGCCAAAGAGTCTCATTCGCTATGAGCCACTTAGGTTCGAGAAAGGATTTAGCTTAGCTTTAAAGGAATCTTCCATTGTGTAACATTGTTGGTCAAATAAAACTATTGTTAAATCTCTATCCGTATCAGCTGCTAAAATTTGATAATTCTGTACATAAATCTAACACCAAGTTTGATCGTTTCCACGATTTGAGTTTCCGGCACGCCGCCGTTTTCAAATATGACGTGTTTTAGTTGCAGTGCCAGTCTCCACTCTCGATGAATACAGTAGCAATGAACGAGAGGGGATTTGGCACTGTAACCACAACACCTCACATTTCAAAATGGCGACGCACAGGAAATTCAAACCGCGGAAATGATCGCCTTAATTTCCTTCTGCACACTGCCTCTAACACTTTTACTGACCCTCCTCCCATCTCGTTAACTGCTAGCTCGTGCTGCCTCGGATCTATTAACATTAGTTCCGCTACTGCAGTAAAATCACGGAATGTACTCCTGGGACAACCAGCCAACCGGAATGCGTTTGCCATATTGCAGCTGTCCTCTGTCAGGACCTGTAGCACGTAGAGAGAAGCACGTAGAGAGAAGCACTCTCTTCGTAGTATAAAGCTCATTTATACCTTTTTCATAACTCTGAACATCGTGGTTCCCAGAGTAGCTGTGAGAATTGACCTTGAAATTTTTAAACTAGTTCTTGTATTTCCAGGAGTTTAGAGACTGGATGGCTTCGTTAGAAGCAAAAGCTAAATTGGTTATGAAAGAAGGAAGGCATGCTGTAAACAGTAAATGCCTTACGAAGCCTGATGCTTGCTACATTGACGAACGAGTGGTAGATACTGAGGAGCGCATAGAAAATTTGCTTGATCTTCACAAGAAGGAACTCAAAAGGTGTGCTAACGGACTTCTTTTCTTCCTTACTTCCGATCTTTCTTTCCATCTATTCATTAATCCATCCATCCACCCATCAATCCGTCTATTCTTCCATTAATCCATCCATCCATTAATTGATACAACCATCTACCCATCTGTCCATCCATCAGTCCATCCATTAATCCACCCATCTGTTCCTCCACTTATCCATCCATCCATCCATCAATCCACCCACTCATCCATCCATCCATCCACCCACCCACCCATCCATCCATCCATCCATCCATCCATCCATCCATCCATCCATCCATCC
>JAOBRD020780243.1:0-13737 GCA_027575215.2 Hydrozoanthus sils
GCAAAATGCGTACCCTGTTTATGATAAGAAGGTCGAAAACCCTACCCGGTAGGGCGGCACGTCCCCATACAGCCTTTGTGTGGGAGTACCCCCCCCCCCCCGGGCTTCTTCGCCAAAAACGTATAGATCTGTTTACAACGAGAAGTGACTACGTTTTCTACATGCAACTCAATTAACTTATATCATATTTGTAGAACGTTAACAACAAAAGGATCTATAGTAGAAAAAGCACGGATCTGGCAAAAACTAGAACTGTCCATTGATTAAATCAAATTTAACTTAAGCATCAATTTGAAAGAAACTAGATTTAAAAAGATAAAAGTACTGTTAATCCTGGTCTGTGCAGAAGCCAAAAGTTTGAGATAATCGGGTTTTTTTAGTAAGAAAACACGTATGTGCAGAATTTTCACTCGATTCCGGCATAATCTTGCGTCTACCATTAACTTAATATGTAGTGGTTAAAAAAGTACAAAGTAAAACATAAAACCAGCATAGAATTATAGCTTGAAATTGAACAACGAAAAGCCAACAACCTTCCAGCCAGCTTTTCGCTATTGACAGTCAAAAAGTCTTGATAGTTATTCTCAACTAGCAAATTTGAATCGCTTGGCAAGTTTAGCAAGTTTGTCTATGTTATCAGATTATACAAACTTTGCATTTTTTATTAACTAGCAGCGGCGCAGTGGCCAAACATCTAAACGTGTTTGAACTCCACTCGTAATCCTAGGGTCGCGAGTTCAAGCCCCGGTCAGACCAATGTGTTGTGTCCTTGAACAAAACACTTTATCCAACTTGTTCCAGTCGACTCAGCTGTATAAATGAGTACCAGTTTTGCTGGGGGCTAACCTGCGATTGATTAATGCCCTGTCCAGGGGGAGCCAACAAAGACTCTTATACGCTTAACACTACAGAAACCGACGAGCACTGGCCAAATAGGTCACTTGGCTCGAAAAAGGATTTAAATGCAAAGATAAGAAGGAGTAACGTGGCGTCATATTCATAACAACAAACTCTTTTTGAAATAAGATTTGTGTTTTGCGTTAGTGAAGTGTTTTGTTACTAAAACTTCGCTGTTTGTGAATCGTCTCCTCTACCCCCTACCCCCTATAACCAACTCTCCTTTCTCGTACTTACCTCCCCTACCTTTACCCGCCTCTTCCTGTTCGTATCCAGTTGCCCATCCCTTACTGCAGCTCCTCCACCCCTCACTACTTCCTCTACCCCTATCCTAACCCCCTCTAACCAATATTTCTCTCTAACCGTTTCATACTTCCCCTAACCATTGTATACCAGTCCCCTAACCATTATATACCTCCCCTAACCATTATATACTTCCCCTAACCATTATATACCTTCCCTAGCCATTATATACTTCCCCTAAGCAAGATATACCTCCCCTATCTATTATACACCTCCCTTAACCATAACGTACCTCCCCTAACCATTATAAACTTTCCCTAACCGTTATACACCCCCCTAGCCATAACATACCTCCCCTGACCATTATACACCTCTCCTGACCATTATAAACCTCCCCCAGCCATTATATGTACCAGTCCCCTAAACATTATATACCAGTCCCATATAAACCATTATATACCACCCCTAAACTTTATATACCTCCTTCGTTTATACACTGTGGCTACCTCCCCTTCCCCTTGACTTGGGTTTTTTTATTTTAAGAATTAGCACTTTTATTTGAGATTAAACCTGAATTTATTTTGGTTCGCTGTCTTTCGGTTCCTGAGCTTTAACAAGACTAATTATAAACAGAGCTGGCATATAAATCAAACTGATGGTTTTCACAGACTATCAATTAAGTTGCTATATAGTGGACAATGCTATCTCCTAAAATTGACCGTGAACAGTCAAGAGTCTTTTCCCTGCATTAACAATGTACTAAATATTACAACAGTAATGTTCTCAATTGTCGTCTAGTGAAACCTGAAAAGTTGACGATCATAACAGTTAAAAAGTCAGAAGTTTGGAGCCCTAGTCTTTCACTGGGGAAAACTTAACATGTAACATTCCTCTGTTCGTTTTGACGTGACTGATCTCTACTGGTCAATTTAGACACTGCTCGAAGTGGTCGGAGGTCTGCCAAGCGCATGTCCTAGTCGCACAGTTGAACCTGCAGTATTGGTATTTACTCACACAGAACGCGACACGTGGAAGAAAGTCGAACTTGCACTCAAGTGGGCCGATGTTTTTGCATAAATCCCTTTGAACACACGTTTTAACTCTACACAGGCAGTTTCGCTGGAAGTCTCTCTCAAAGAGGCGTTGCTCTTCCAAATCCATGTATTTAAGATTTCTTGCTAAACTGCAGCCACCGAACCACAACCAACCATTATCCGACAGCTGCATTCCGAGGTAGTATGTGTTGTTTGGTAAGAGGGTCAGGGCACGTGTGTCGAAATATGGATAAGTGCGGAGCTTTGCAATCCTTGACTTGCTGTCGTATTGTAAACTCTCTTCTACTTGGCGGTGTCTTTTGAATATCTTGCTTATCTGAAGGGTGTAAACGTGGTCTATGGTAAAGGGGTTGGGTACCCTCGGTGGTTTCTTGTTTTTAGCAACGGCGAGTACTCTAGCACGAACCACTGGGAATAATTTGGAAAAAAGAACATTGATTGTAAACATCAAGCTTTGACACAAAACATTTATCATAAACAACAACAACTTTGTTTGTGCCCTCAAAAAATGCACATTTACACTGCAATTTAAAGATATATATGTTATTTGCCGGCCGGGAGGTCCGTATTGAGAAAAACTGTGCCAGGAGTCTTGAGTAAGACCTAGACCCAGGGCGCAGTTTTTCTCGATACGGACCTCCCGGTCGACAAATAACGTGTTTATTTTTTTCTCCTGTGTGTTTCGTGTTGTTTTTTGTTTTTAAAGGTCTATGTTCAGACTGTCTTTGTTCAGCAGGACAATAAAATTCACCGTCTCTAAATTATTCGTCGGATATCATGTCAAAAAAAATTCAAAAACTGTTTCCAGATGTTAACGCTTTAAAAGCTAAGACTTGCAAAACTAAAAAAAAACTGAATCTTTTGAGTTTAATTGTCTTTGCTTGTCACGAAGTCGCTGTTGGTATTTGACCACGGGCAAGATCGTAAAATCCCGCCGGCTCAGGGAACCAATCAGATTGCAGGATTCATTTCATCTTGCCCGCTCGCGCGCCAAAAAAAAATAAAACATTATATTACATTGAGCAACTTATAATATAAACTTTGTATTAAAAAACAACGAGCTGAGAAGTTTCAGGCTTTGGGAAGTTTCAGGCTTCCTTTTCTTCTTGGCCTTGGAGTCTTTCTTTCAAGGTCGCCGTCGTGGTGAACACGATCACCTAAAAATGCTTTTTTTTTTTAAACCGCCTTCTGAATAGAGTTTTTTGAAAACACGCTTTCCTGTAAATACTTCCTGTGAGGACGGACAAAAGCGAAGTGTAAGAAAACCTGTTTATGCCACCTCAGAAATTGGGTTTCATGATCATTAACTGTTTAAGAAAAAAACGAGTTTCAATTTTAAACTTCCAGACGATTAACGCAGGATACGTCAAAAAAAAGCATAAAAAAGACGTATATAAAAAGGTGAAATGATCTCAAATTAAGGTTTTGCATTGGGTTAAACATATTTACGTGTGTCATTTGAAAGAAATAGAGAAATTGAGAGCCGGAGAGGGTCTAAGAACGATGCAGAGTTATTTTGAGCCCAAAGCATTTGATAAAAATTTTGAGCTTAAAAGAGGTGAATGTATAACTGATTCTCAAATTATTTATCAGACTGTTATTGTAGATACACCAACCAAGCGTCTCAATTTTACGTTTCCATCCTGTGTCGTCTGTATCTTATCTTATCTTATCTTATCTAATCTTATCTTATCTTATCTTATCTTATCTTATCTTATCTTATCTTATCTTATTTTGTTTTGTTTTGTTTTATTTTATTTCATTTAGTTTTATTTCATTTTTTTGTTTTTCTATTTTTTTGTTCCACAGCTGTTAGTTTTGCCCGACTGCCCCAGCTGAAAATCCTCCTTGGGGGAGGTAGCTATATTGGAAAATAAATAAATAAATGAATAAAATATATTGGAAAATAAATAAACAAATAAATAAATAAATAAATAACAGTTCCAATTTAAAACAAAAAAATAGAAAAATATGTAGAAATACAGAAATATAAAAATAGAAATACGTGTAGCATCTTTTCCTCTTTCTGACACACTCTCCCGAAAATGCTCCTTATGGCGCGCGAGAGCGGACTCAAACCCACGTCACTTGGTTACTAGTGAGTCAGCCGTAATTAATAACTACTACACCACGGAGACTCGCCATGTTGGCAACATAGCAATTTGAGGGGGACAGAATAATCAAACATGGATAATAATCCCTGAGACATTTACTACACTAGTACTAGAACGAGCAACGTTATATTTATTTTACTCTGCCTTGAGTGTTTCGTCTATTTTTATTGCTGCTTAACTTTAGAACTAATACAATCTACCAACTATCAGTCGCGCACCGTCAAAATATGTGGGACAGCTCTTGTAGAGGCCCCAATAATAGCTGGCTCAAACATCAAACCCAAATAAACGAATCGCGATATATTTGAAAAATGTAGGCACGTGATCACGTTTAAAAGAGGACCGCCGGTATCAAACATTAGCGACTCTTGCTGTTAGCTGTTTGGGAACTTTCACGTGAAATCGTTAGAGGATGAAGCCAAAAGCTTATAAAGCTAATAGAGCGAGCAGTCTGTCAACCCTTAAGCTATGCGCGGAGAATAAAAATACTCCCAAAACATCTAAAACAAGAAATAAGCTAAGTTATGAAAAGGGATGAAAACACAAATCTATTTCACCACATGTTTTGTTTTTTACTTACTTCTTGTAGTTCTTATTTTACACAAAAACAATTCTCTTAATATTCACCATAGGATTTTAAAAAAAGTTTGAGCATTGAATTGTATTCTAAGATATAGAAAGAGTTCACGATTTGAATCAAAGATTATAAAAAAATATTGTTACATCCTTGATTCCAAACAATCTTGTACCCAGATCTCTCTCTCTCCTTCCCCTAGCTTAGGGGCGGGGAGAGAGAGACCCTGGAAACTAATCAGGACTGCAGGTTGTTTGTGGTTGTTCAAGTTGTATCCGTCCTTTGTATCCACCAGCTAGTTAGCTCCAGGAGTGGTCAGGTTGCAGGGCTTTGCCGCGCGTCTATTGTTATTCCACGCGCAAGTCTGAGTTGCAAAGTGGTATATGCAGTACTTGAAAAATGTAGGCACGTGTTCACGTTTAAAAGAGGACCGCCGGTATCAAACATTAGCGACTCTTGCTGTTAGCTGTTTGGGAACTTTCACGTGAAATCGTTAGAGGATGAAGCCAAAAGCTTATAAAGCTAATAGAGCGAGCAGTCTGTCAACCCTTAAGCTATGCGCGGAGAATAAAAATACTCCCAAAACATCTAAAACAAGAAATAAGCTAAGTTATGAAAAGGGATGAAAACACAAATCTATTTCACCACATGTTTTGTTTTTTACTTACTTCTTGTAGTTCTTATTTTACACAAAAACAATTCTCTTAATATTCACCATAGGATTTTAAAAAAAGTTTGAGCATTGAATTGTATTCTAAGATATAGAAAGAGTTCACGATTTGAATCAAAGATTATAAAAAAATATTGTTACATCCTTGATTCCAAACAATCTTGTACCCAGATCTCTCTCTCTCCTTCCCCTAGCTTAGGGGCGGGGAGAGAGAGACCCTGGAAACTAATCAGGACTGCAGGTTGTTTGTGGTTGTTCAAGTTGTATCCGTCCTTTGTATCCACCAGCTAGTTAGCTCCAGGAGTGGTCAGGTTGCAGGGCTTTTCAGCGCGTCCATTCTTATGCCACGCGCAAGTCTGAGTTGCAATCTGGTACTTGCAGTATTGCTCCTGTGCAATACAACTGTAATTGCGCTGAGAAATATCGAATACGCACGCCACTTTATTGTTTGGGTTGCAACTTTTCACATCAAGACATGTCTTGATGCTGCACATACAGTTTGGTTCGTACAATGAGTTTAAATCCTTCTTCTCTTGGAAGCTCATTCGGTCCCAGAGTCGTAACATGCTGCAACCACCAGTCCGAAGATTACCATCAGAAGAGAAATATCCTCCCAAGAGATATGTTTTATTCTTTTGGAGGGTAATGCTGCATGAGGTAAGTCGCGAGGGAGTAAGGAGCTTCAAGCTGCCTGTTTTTCCATCGTACCCTGGGCTTTTTTTAACTTTATTTTTTCCTCTGAATATCTGAGGTGGGTCGAGGGTGTAAACTTGTGGCTTGAGGAGGTTGAGGGGATCGCTGGCTGGTAAGCCCATAACTTTGGCACGAATTACTGAAAAAAAGGTGAAGAAACAAATAAAGTGATTAATGTAGAAGTCAGTTTTGCAACTTGGTATTGTATAGATAGAAAGAAGGAAACCGCTTCTCAAGTTTGAGTGATAAGAAAAAATTCTGATTCACGGACGGAAATCGAACCCGCAATTCTCTGATTACCGGTAAGATGCTCTACCCACTGAGCTACAGAGATTCACATGGGGAGCCGAGTCACAGGATATCCTGGGTAGAGCAGCTGACCGGTAATCAGAGAGTTGCGGGTTCAATTCCCGTCAGTGACTCAGAATTTTTTCTGATCATTCAAACCGGTGAAGCGACTTCCTTCTTTCTACAGAAACACAAAGATGGAACATTTTTTGTAGTTTTTCCGAAGTAAAAGTGCTCTTTGCAGTTGAAAGAGTTTGTATTAAATTACATCATGGGCAATATTAACAAGTTGAATCTGATTAACACGCATAAGCTATTTTAAATAGCAAGCAGACTACGAGGTGAAGTTTTCTATGAGTCAGTCGGCCGCGAGGCGTGAAGCGACGAGTTGACTGTAGGATTCACAAAGAACGACAAAATTTAGTAGAAACCAACCAGTTTACTACCTTCAAATTTCTCGACAGTCTTGCGAGAGATTTACAATTAAAACTTTTGAATTCCACTGAAAAACCGTTTTTAGTTTCTATATCGTGTATACAAAAAATGCCTTAATTAAACATCTAACGAGCTTAAAACCAAAACAAGTAATATGTTTTTAAAAAAATCTTTTGGCGGTTTGCCCGACAGGTTGCGGAAAATCGCTTTCTTCTCAGATTCTACAGGCACTCGTTCAAAAAAGCGATCGATCATCTTCGAATAGATAAAAGTAATATGGCTTGATTTGAAAATGTTTTCGCATCGATCAAAATTAATTGTTTTGCTCCAAATGCTCAAAACAACCTGAATGAAAGCTAAAAATTCTTTCCGGGCGTACTTTTTGTCACCATTGAACCGCTATACGAACCTGAAATCCTTTGCGGTGAACTCTAGTTTTGCGGAATACAAGAACCTCTCCGGCCACCCATGGACACATCATTATTGTTACAATGACATTTTTGCTTTGCCACTCCACCCTGGTGTCTGTATTTTTTTTACCGCGCGGATTCCGCGTGAAACGTACATGACCAGCCACAACCAGAATCCTTTCATGAGAGTGAAATGAGCCTGGGTACGAGCTTGACTTTAAGCGAGAAAAATCTTGGCGTGTTTTCATCGTATGCTTTCTCAAACTTCCAACCAATGTATTTTAAAGTGCTCTTTTTGAAAATCAAAGAATTGACTTCGTGTCACTTGCTCTTTAACTTCTAGGCAGAAAAAAGAAAGAAAGAAAAAAAAACATGCATCACGAAACTCACAAAATCTCTGTAATGTCTGAAAGTGAAACTCTCTCAGTGGAAGGTTGTACAATTTTTGAAATAAAAACCGTTACTTATTCTCTATGAACTTAGGAGTGAAAGCGAAATTTTTCCCAGCATTGTTTGGATTGGCTTGGCTTTCAAGTTGACAGTTGCATGGTTTTTAGGTTTTTCTAACAGTTCGTAACGATCATAATTTAGATTTAGGTAGTAAATTTGCACGTCCTCGACCTTTTAAACAAACAAGTCCCAATATTACTTTGATTGATGTTTTTTTCTTTCTTGTGTTTAGGTCTCTAAATTAAAAAAAGCACGCGTATAACATGTTTTAGCTTTAAATTCGCTTGTTTAGTTGTTCACGGAAGCAGATAACGAAGTCAGTGTCCGAAGAGAGACATTCAAGATGACAGGATATCCATCCTTGACTAGGCTTTAGTTATATATTCAAATCAATTGTAAAAAAACTGCACGCTACACCAACATTTTGGTTCCGGAAACTTTAAGCTACATTTGAGAATACTATACTTATTAAGAAAAAGGCTTAGCCGTTGAATTGATTGCAAAGTTACTGCCTTGCTCAAGTCGGTCTCAGTGTGCGACCACAATCACATACAAGACAAAGAACGACAAACTGTTATATAATACAAATCTTAGATATTGCTTATGTTCATACTTAGAATTTCTTTGCTTTTTCTTCAGTTGCAGAAATATTGAAACAGTATTGGCTCTAAACCATCAACTACAACTGAAAACGCAACTTATCACAGAAAAATTACAAAAAAACCTACATTTACTTGTGGCGGGGTAAATGAATTGTTTTTATCATTCCAGATTTATTTTTCGAAGATATCCATTCCTTTTTAAAATTTAACCAAAATATCTTCGAAAACCTACTTCGTCCAAACTCAATTTATTCTTACTTTACAGCTTGCTGACATTTGATAAGTCGTTAACTCTTTGATTAAGCTGTAGCCATTAATACAGGCTAGCAAAACAAATATCGCGGTACTTAAGCTAAATAAAATTAATTAGTTCTAAAACTAATAGTACTATAGTTAAGAAAGAATTAATTTTGAATCATGCAGGTAGCAGAAAAACACTGTTAATTGAGTTTAAAAAAGAGGTATAAAACAATTTCATGATTGTGAAATTTTGAAAAACTTATCTAATGCCCCCGGCTAAGTATGTATATATACGTTGTCGTTTGAAAACGCAAACTTATATCTCTGTCCACACAAATACGATAAAAAGCGAAAGTGTTTGTCACCGAAAACGGTGGTTTTCAAAAAAGCTTTCCAAGAGAAGGGCGAAGGTTTTTGAAAACAGATGAACACACAGCGTCTTGGCGTGGACGGGCGAGAAGGAAGGTTTTCAAAAACACTCATCTCGCTGCTCACTTCGAAATATGCTCGAGCAAAGCCCGATCCTGATCAATCTGACGTCATTTGGACGTGGTCCCGAGGGATTATGAGGTGTTGAAGTAACAAAAAAAACACGCTCTTTTTATGAATGGATTTCTCATCCGTTTTCGTAGTCCGGGTGTTGACGCAAATCTTTTATACGTTTTCGAAAAGATGAAAACGAAGTTTTTCGAAAATATTAGTGAGTGTGGACAGGGCCCTACTGTTTCTTTTAATTACCATGTAACTGTGACTACATTTTACACTTCATGTAGCCTGCTACATCTAGTATGTTATGTACTATTACTTCACTATATACTCATTCAGTTACCTAGACGCTTCTTTTATAGTGAACCAGTCATTTTGGCCGAAGCACCTTGTTTTTAACTTTTTGGCAATTCAGTGAGCCTCAAACTCTTCTTAAATTGTTCTTATTTCTATGTGTGTTTAAATTGAAGAAAAACTAAGCCAACAAGGTGTTGCAATATTAATTGAAAACGAATTTCAATCATTAGTTAATCAATTCATTCCCGCGGATTTATCGTGGGTTTGCAGCTGAGTCATTTTTCCGAGACGGTTTCCAGTGGGTTGCATTATGCCACAAACATTTTGTTATTCATTCTGTGTATACGTTCAGTTAATTTACAATAAGTTTTGGCTTGTTCTTAAATTGTGGCTTTAAGTTTTGACCAATCTGAGCCTCGTTGTTCTTATAAAGTTTGAAAGCTAGCACATCTTTTGTGCGTGAGCATCCCCTACGTAAACAAAATGTGGGTTAAACTTAAAATGTACCACTCATTTATAATGTATAGAACTCGTGCATTATTATTTTTTACTACCACGAACTTTTAGAATACTGAGTACGGCCACAAAGTGATACGATAAATATAAATTCGACGCACGCAAGGCCAGTTAGCATGAATCGCATCGCATAAACAATCATTGCTGAAAATTTTTACACGTCTCGTTTATGTAATTACTATACTTACCAAATTGCGAACCACAAAATTCTTGCTGTGGGTGTTGCAGCAGACAAGAGCAAGCGAATGCTGTAGTAAAGGTACAAACGGCAAAAACTAAAAGCTTCCACATCTTTGTGATATTCAGTGGAACTCTTTCTTGCTTCAAATGTCTCTAGTCGATGGAAAAGGTTGTCCAAACTAAATGAACTTTGTCATCTCTTCACTAGTATTTGTATTCTATCAATAGACGCTTGAATAGTCTCAGAAGGGTTTAATTAATTACCGGGTCTGTAGTAGTTTTTGATGTCTGCGTGCATAAGAGCAATTATTCATTTACATGAAAAAAGACTGAAAATGATTCTGTAATATATACTAGTTTGTATATTATTATGCTGACGTGTCAGTGTGAGGTATATTTACACACTTTTTATAAGAACCAGTAAATTTGGGCAAGGCTCACTGTTCTTTTTCTTGGCGATTTGAGCCTCAAATTGTTTTTTAAATTGTTCTTATTTCTATGTGTTGTTAACTAAAATCGAATGAAAATTAACCTAAGGTAATGCAATATACACGTACATTATAACGAACAGAAAAGCAATGACAGAGATTAAAGAGAAAATCTGTTCATTACTTGTCACGTAAAAGATCGAAACTGAGCTAAGTTTAAAAATACTAAAGATATCGAGCCCGCGCCTCAGCTTAAATTGTTCTTGAATTTTGGCCAATTAATCTGAGCCTCGTTCTTAAATTTAAAAAAACATGTATTGCTCTTAGAATGATAAACGACCTCTGGGCTACACTGATGAGTCCTCAACTGAAGAACGAAGAAGTACCGTCTCCAATTGAGCACAAGTTTTTTTATATTGTATAGGGTTTAGATTTTACTCCAAAATGTTTATATGTATAGCTACCTCATTGCTCAATGCATAAAAATAATCGAAAGTCGTGTTTATTTCTCGCTCGCTAATATTTGTAACAAACCTGCCATCCCTCCAATTTTGTTCACTGAAAAGCTTAATCTTGGTAACTTTGCACAATCATACTGTGTAAAAGACCTGAAAGCCTAGTAGTTTTATATCAATTATCTTAAAGGCTGTTTTGTAAGAACGTCACGTACGTGATGTCAGTATATATAGGCTCGGGTATCGGTAAAACCAGGACGCGGACGACAAAATGAGGATTGAGAAAAATGTGGACTAAGAAAATGCAGACTATAAGAAAATGCGAACTGACATAATAGACATAATAATCGCATCAAGCGTCTTCGAACCACAATGGAGAAGCGTCAAAGTCTAAGTCTGTTAGTGATTATTTGCTATTTACTGGTTTATTATTAACGTATATCAATCTTCGAGCGAAACATCCAAAGGTCCTAGCGAATCGTCTTCTATTCGAGCAAAACATCCCATAAGCGAATCAACCGGCTACGAGAAAATGGCACTTTAGAAAACATCTAATGATGAACTGAGCTACAGTGAGTGTCACAGCGGAGCTTCCTCCTGTGAGTCTTTTATCGTTCCGTGGGCTGAAATATCAGAGAGTGAAGCCAGGTTCTTAGACATAACAATATACAAAGGTGAACGCTTTACAGAAACAGGCTATCCTTGATGTGCGCACTCATTTCAAACCGACTGAGAAATTTCAATACACACTCTTCAAATCAAGTCACCCGCCAGGAGTTAAAAAAAGTTTCGTCAAAGGCGAAGCCTTAAGACTGCTAAGAACAAACTCCTCAAGAACACATTTCGAGGAACAAATTGAAAATTTTAAAGACACGTCAAACCAGAGGCTACCAAACAACTCAAATCAACAACAAGTTTATCCGTTTCACGAGTCAAATCCGAGCGCGAGTCAAACCCCGAGTCCGAGCTAAAAGTCCGAGTCAGGAATTTTTTTTTTTTCATATACAAAAACAACAACGTACCAAAAAATGCTTTGAAGTATTTTATATATAGATACACTTGTGCGTTTAACAAAGTCCTACTCAAGATATATATATAAGAAGCCTTGAAGACTGGGCCTTGGAAGTACTTGAAAAGTCCATAAATTTACACTTCCTCCTATTGTACGAATCCTGTATTATTATTCTCCGGGATTTGATATTTATATTTAGTTTTTTCGGTTTTGCAAACGACACGATTCATTCAACACGTGTTGGAACAAAGGTCCCTGACAAGTTGTAAAAACAAGAAGGTTTCTTTCATTTTCATTCACCTTCACATAGTTGAAGCAACAGCTCATGCTAATAGCATTGATTTAATGTGGGAGTGACTTTTTTAAACGCTTTTCCAGCCTATGCTCTTAAATATACGAAAACAATTCAAAAGACAAGCCGAACAAGTTGGTTATTACTTATTTTACTACTTATTTTAAAGTATTCAAATGAAGCAGTTTCAAAAATATGTCGCCACCCGATACAGAGAGCCTGTTCAAAGGCTATTATTTCTACGAAAAAGTGCTTCAATAATGTTTTTACTGTTTCCTTTGATGAGGTTTCTGTTTTTCAAGTCGACGTTCTTTACCGTAGCGCTGAAAACACCACCACTTCAATCTCCGAAGTGCCGTTTTGGTAGCTGTTATTGTATTTCGGGCTTTTTGCTGGTTAGTAAACTCCTCTATTTCCTCTTTTTCCATTGGCCCAATAGTTGACGGTAGCGCTACAATGTCTGTTCTTTTATCTTGGCAAGTTTCGTGTTCTTGTTTAGGTCATGGTAGCCTTTAGCCACTCCTGTCCACGACAAGCCGTTGAATTAAAACCAAGGTCGAACGCGATATTCAAATTTGGTAGGTCGTCATTTTCTAGTTTTTCGTCCATGGTGAATACTATAAAAACATTTTATTTTTTTTAAAACTTATAATAAAATCCAAAGCTGTGTCAAATTGTCAAAAAAAACTCAATACTTCTGCTCACAACAATGACACTAGCAGTTTCCATGGTAGTGTATTGATAGTATTGAGAAAATCAGTGTAGTTGAATCAGCAGCAATTTTATAAGTTATTTGTCTAGTTTGCTGTACAAACACTACGACAATAAAAAGTTGCGGTAAAAAATACCGGAGTCTATTGGCGGCGAAGGGAGAACTGGTATTTAATCCAAAACCAACCAGACATTAACGTTATCTTCCCGCAAACACCAACCGGGTCGTACAAGAAAACACAGCCCTCTCAAAGACATGCTCATTAGAGCTAAACTTTAGGACACTAACACTAGCACAAACCAGGGAAAGCATTTTTAATACACCGTAAGTTAAGTTGTACAGGCCTGTCACCCCATCATACCACTCCGTTGTGACCCTCACTGTAGCTCAGTTCATCACTAGATGGTTTTTCAAAGTGCCATTTTCTCGTAGCCGGTTGATTCGGTAAAAGAATGTTTCGCTCGAATAGAAGACGATTCGCTAGGACCTTTGGATGTTTCGCTCGAAGATAGATATACGTTAATAATAAGCCAATAAATAGCAAATAATCACTAACAGACTTAGACTTTGACGCTTCTCCATTGTGGTTCGAAGAGGCTTGATGCGATAATTATGTCTATTATGTCAGTCGCATTTTCTTAGTTCGCATTTTCTCAGTCCGTATTTTCTTCTCAGTCCACGTCCTCGT
>JAOBRD020780350.1:0-47387 GCA_027575215.2 Hydrozoanthus sils
GATGCTCAGACGAAGGGCTAACGCTCGAAACGTCAGCTTTTCCAATCATCTCACGGCGACGATAATTTATTTATCATATATACTTCAAGTTGATAGAAAGAAAAGTTTGAGATTTCCAATGAAAACAAAAGAGAGACATAAACTTCACCTTTTCTTCTCCTTTGTACCTGCTGAAAATTTGACAGGCTTTTTATAATAGGCTTTTTATAAATGTTTAACGTTTTGAATATTTCTGCAGTAAAAATAAAATTCAAACCTACCACATTGCTTTGCTCCATCCTTTTTAAAACTTTCCTCAACGATGAAAAGGTTGGTCGTGCATCCGGGTTCTCTTGCCAGCAGTCCAGCATCAGCTGGTATCTAGGGAGAAAAAGATCAGATTAACAGCAAGCAAGCATGAAAACTCTAAGAAGAATTTAGCATTTCGACTGCTCTACACTCCATTCAAAATTAATTAGAACACTAGCATTCCAAGGAGCTTTCCCCTCATCCCACCTCAATGCTTTTGTTGCAGTTTTTCTGGGGAAACAAACTGAAACTTGAAAACATTCCGACAAAATTGGTTAGGAGAGTGGGGTCAGATGGGGTCGGTTGTTTCATCTCATTTCGTCCGGGAGCGTAGATCTCTTATCTAAACTTAAGATTGTATTAATCGCGAATATATATAATGATAGTTATGTTTATATAATGACCATAACTTTAAAAGGGGCTAAAATTGAGGCACAGGGTAAAAATGGCACTTGATAAACATTTATTTCTTCTTAAAAACTGAAATCAACTGAGTTATATAACTATTTTCGGTGCTCGGTTCCATAAGATGTTAAAATATTTAGAAGTTACCTCATACTTACAAGTCTTGGTCTACATGTTGTGGTTTGGGCATTCTATACCCATCTTGTAACATCTGGGCAATTTTGTGACCGTTCATGTTTGGATATGGGCAGCCACCTAAAAGAAAGCAATTGAGGTTTAAGAAAAGGTTTAATGGGTTTGGCAACCTTAATTTGAGATAGTGCAAACAATTTTTTATAAATTACATCTTCAAAGAAAAATAGTACCTGAACGAAAAAAAAACTAAATCTTGTATGCAGACAATAAAAAACATTAATCGTTCTATGTTTCTGCTTTTAATTTACTTTGGACTTGGTAGGATGTGTAGAACTAGTTACCCGAACGTCTTTGGATACTCAATCATCGCAAAATTAAAAGAACGGTTGTGACAACTTTTCTCTAACTTTTTGTAGCCTAGTCTTATAAGGGTAAGGCAAGTACAAGCTTCTCGTGGGTTTTTTGATAGTGCTTCACTGTATACTCCAGTTAATAGAGGTACTTCAGAATGAGGGAGTAGGTCGCTTCTATCAGAATTCAAAAGCTTACCAATCGTGAAAACTTCATAAAGCAGCACACCAAAACTCCAACTGCAAAGATAAAAAAAAGTTATTTAAATGAATATAGCTCATTTGGGAATCGTTGTTGATGCTGTAGATTGGCAATACTCGGATTGTTCCCCAGTTCAAGGTACAAGGCCTCAATCGAATCTGTCTGTTGTATTTACACATATAGGTCACAAAAGAATAACTTATTTTGCCAGAACTGTTTGTTAATAATTTTACCAAAAATTTAACTTCAAATATGTTCTAAATTTTAAATTAGATTGATGTTAGTTCATGGAAGGTAAGGTGATCATGAAAGCCGTAGAATAATCGTATTGCGGTGAAAGATGGTAACGGTATTCCATTTCATGTTTTACTTCACTTCTGTCTTCTTAATCATTTTCACTGTACGATATTTGCACCACGAAACATACTCCCTCCTGATTCCTATTCTAATAAGTCGCTTAAGAGTGTCCCAATAAAGGGCGAATAAAATGCAACACCTTTCAAAAACGGTTAATGTAGAAGTTTTGCAACTTGATGTTGTATATATAGAAAGAAGGAAATCGCTTCTCAAGTTTGAAAAAATTCTGAGTAATCAGAAGGTTGCAGGTTCGGATCCCGTCCGTGAATCAGAATTTTTTCTGATCATTTAAACTTGAGAAGCGATTTCTTTCTTTCTATATATACAAGATCAAGTTGATAATATCATATAGCATTGGCTATTTGGCATATCGAGCTAGCAGGTGCAAGACGTGTGTCAAGCGGGGAATAGACAAGAAGTTATCCTGTGACTCGGCTCCCCATGTGAGTCTCTGTAGCTCAGTGGGTAGAACATCTGACCGGCGGGTTTGATTCCCGTCAAGGATTCAGAATTATTTCTGCTCACTCAAACTTGAGAAGCGATTTCCTTCTTTCTATATATATACAACACCAAGTTGCAAAACTTCTACAAATAAAGAAATCAATGTAATCGCTGCCCGAGTAGTCCAGTTTGTAGGTCTTCAAGCTAACCTGTCGCGAGGTAGACCCGGGTCCAACCCTTGTCACTGGGCTTTAATCAAAGTCTCAATGTAGGTAGGCCAAAGTAGGTGCAGGCCTTCCCCTAAACCCTGCAAAGTTTGCGTCACCTCGGATAAGGATGTTTAATAGTAGGCACACACTCCTTAGTCACTACATTGCTCTCGGAAACCGTTTCGTATCATTAGAAATGTTTGAACAATAACCGCGCAATCCAAGTTATTTCTAGTAACTTCGACACCTCCATATCATCAGCTTATTGTGGGCTCGACTCCAGTCTTAACACAATAACTTTTACCTACTTACGTTTTTTTGTTGAAGTTTCTGAAAACAACAACTTGCTTCATTTGTTCTCAGCATATAGTTCTTTACTTACACATCACTTTGTGTTGTGTATCTTCCAAACATTAACGACTCGTAAGACGTCCACTTTACAGGCAGTCTACCCTGAAAAGTATTTACCAAGATCGTTAGAACAGTCATTACACAAGTTTATCTAACTTAAAAACAAATTTTAGGAGTCAAAATCTTTCTTATTAATTTTTGTCAAGTTCTTAATCAGTTCCAGGTTCTTGCATTTAGATCCAATTCAAAGACATATGTACACACACAGTTTAGAAAGTACAAATCTTATTAAAAATGATTTCTTCTCACTGAAAAAAGCGGTGCTTACAGTCAGTTACTTCAATATTAATTTTGTGCTTTTAATCTACAAGTGAAACTTGTACCTTAGTTGTCTTGGTATAGATATCTTCCTGCTGCACGTCTCTTGCCATTCCAAAGTCCGTTATCTTACATGCTTCGCTTTCACCAACAAGAACGTTCCTGGCGGCGAGATCTCGATGGATTATCTAGAAAAATATATTGCGAGACAGCTTTTGTAATTTTTCTGCTTGTTTAAAATTTTTTTAATCAAAATATGAGTTTTCATGACTGTGATCACTGACAAATGCAGCCAACCTTTTTACTAGATAAATAACTCATTCCATCAGCGACCTGCCATGCAAACTTGATGAGTTGTTGCGACGTTAAAGCTGTCTTAGGCTTTATATCCGGGTCCTTGTAATATGTATCATTCATTCCGCGGCTCTTCCTCAGGTAACCAAGGAGATCTCCATACGGGACATACTCGATTATCACCATTAGGGGATCTGATTTGAAGAAGGAAAAATATCAAAGCTGGAAAGAAGATATACACCTTACTGCCTCTTATTGTCTCTTAGGTGCCTTAAATTAAAGCTTGAGCACGCTTGTATTGATTTCTTGTTATCATCGCCATCGAGAGAATGTTCAATTGTCTCTTTAGGTGCGCGCCTTCTAGTTTGATGCAGAGCATGTGTATTTGGTTTCTTGTTAGTTGAAATGTACTAAATTACCTGTTTCAGTAACACATCCCAACAGTTTAATGACGTATGGGTGTGGCTTGAGCCGCTTCATAACTTCTAACTCTGAGAGTAAATCTCTCCTGTCGCTTTCTTTGGCTTTCTCTACGGTACAAAAATGTAAGTTATTTTAGTGCAAAAGCAGACATGGAAAATTAACATTGTGGTATGCACCTTAACGTAGTGCCTAAGTATATGACTTGTAACTTTCAATAAAAGCATTAAACATTCTGTACGTTTTGACATTTGGCCCCCCGTTTAAAGTAAAATAGGAATATTTCATAGTTCAAATATATTTTTCCGAGGCTCAACTAAGTTTCTTTATTTTTTCGTACCTTTCAGCATTTTCACCGCAACTACTTTTTTGTCCTTCACAACTGACACGTCTTCAACGGTAGCTTTAGCGACCTCGCCGAAAGCTCCTTTTCCAATAACTTTTGAGATGGAAACTTGTGTAGGGGAAATCTCCCAGCTTCTTGTCATAGGTACGAGTGGCATGTAATCAGAAGAAGTTGAGAATGATGGATGGTGTGCAGCCAGTGCATCATCTCCTTCGGAAACTTCATTCTGAAAATCAAAATCTTTCATCATTATTTGCCCAAAACATAAATCTAACGCAAAGAAGGCATAAATCGTTTTTCTTTTTAAAGTTTTCAGTTGTAAAAACCGAGTAATACGTACACATTCAGAACGCAAGCAATGGAGCTATTACACTGGTTATTCATAAAATCTGGGTAAACAAAACGAACAGTAGTGATGCAGGAAGAAGATTGTTTTGACAAAAAAAACATTCCGCTGTTTGTTTCGTCTTTCAGGAAATATTGTCGAAAAGCATTTAAAAGGCTGTGAGTAAGAAAATGGATATATAGCATCACATCTCGACCGGTTTTTTAACCTGCGGCAGGATATCTATATTTTTCATCCTTCGGAGAACTATGACAGGAAAAAAATCATTTGTTGCCGACAACGTTACAAAACACAGAAATAATGGACCTTTGTTCATCATATTGCGTCTCTTGGGGTATTGCTTACCCAATACCCAGAGTGTATTGTTTACTCTATTCAGAAACTGTGATGTAAACAGTGGATTAGATCTATTACATTACTTTTTTAGTGAAACACTGTTAAGCACTAACCTCTCTTTTTCGTTCCTCACTATTTGAACAAACAAGTACCCTGCAACAAACAACAAATCTGGATTACTTATATATACCGACAGGGATCAAGAAATCTTTAGAACACAAAAAAATACATTTTGAATCTTAGATCCTTAAAAATATCGGGTTAGTTAAGTAAAAAAGATCACGTAATCTTATATGCTAGTTTACTTGTGTATCTGTAACAAAATTATTTATCTTTCATTTCAATGACTAGTAAATCTACCAGAACAGCTCTCTATAAAGAAACATTTTGGTTTCTAAAACTATCTGTGTAACAATAACCGTTAATCAGGCGAACTACTTACTTGTTCATAGAAAATATTAACTCACTTACAGGGTTTGCTACGTTGTGGCCATTCATACTTACTTGTTCGTAACGTTTGTACCTGTAATATTACAAGAGAATACATTTAACAATTTAGATATATAGAAGCAGTAAAACGAAACAAATTCAAGAAATGACTTACTTCAATATTAAATATACAAAAGCCGCGTGTTAGTGTTAGTGTTAGCGCTAAATAATCTTAGTCGACACCAGTTTTGTCATCTTTTACTTTAGAAAACTCGAAAAGTTTAGTGCTTTATTAAACTGAATCCGTTTCCTTGTTAAGCACTACCAAGAAGCAACTGGGGAATAATTTGGTTATCCTGTTGCAATACGCGATCTACCACGGGCATTAGAGCTAATCCTAATATAATGCAAAATTACCTGAAACCTTCCTTCTCATCACAATTATGTACGAGAGCTGCAGAACGTTGAGAACAGCTAGTATAGCAATAATGCCTCCATAAATAGCGGCGCAATTTTCGCAAACAACCGGCTTTGGAATCTCTAGAAAAAACAACAAGCATCTTACGTTTTACATTTATGTAGCATCCGTTGGAATCACAAATGTGTACCATAACATATTGCACTCTTATCTAACAACACATTTGTAGAAAAAAATTAATATATTAGATAGTTAGCTATGAAACGCTGACTTGTTTTAAAAGATGCGACGTCATTTTATTTTAATTTCTTGAGTAAATTCTAATTCTTCTTCAAGTGTTCAGATTTTGAAATTGATGAAACGATTAAGGTAACTTTTATGGCTCCCGGGAGTATCAACTTACTCGGAATTATTTTGATCTTCACTAATTGATTCAGATCAAGTTCACTTTCTCCGTATCTGTTTGTAGCCGTGATGCCAAACTGGTATGTCTTGCACCACTCCAGACCAGACATCGTGTATGACTCAGCATCACCTGGAGTGTTGTGTTTCACCCATTCACCAAATGCTCCGTTATCAGTAACTTCTCTCCTCCACACGATATAGACAAGTACTTTACCACCACGTGGCTTCGCAGGAAACCATCTTAGAATAACTTCACCCGAGGATACCTGAATTTCGGTGTTTTGCAACATTGGGGTGGAAGGCTTACCTGTTTCTGCATTTAAAAAAACAACAAAGGTTCCCAGATCAAACGTACAAACTCGTCTATTAGAATTTATAGTCTTGCTAACAACTTTGTCAAAACTTTGCAAGTACATTTAGAACAAAGTGCTTTCAGGGCAGCGAACTTTAACGCTTACTTATTTTCGATTCTTATTTTCAATTCTTATGATTTTGGTGCTGTTATTTTCAAAACAAATAGTTACTAAGATAAGGAGATTCCGCAACAAAATTTCAGTCTATCATCTACCTGGCACTAAGATGCATATTACAATGTAAAGGCTGCTAAACACAAAAATCCAATATTTCTACCAAGTTGATCGTGCTATATTTTTAGCTATACGCCATTTATCTGTGCAGTCCTTCGCTGAATCTGAAAATATCCAGCTGTAGTTATATAATAAGTTTTTTTATTTCCTTTTACAAGAAAGTGCTGTCACATACCACATAGTTTGATTGTCTTGAGGTGCGAAAGTGCCGGACTTTCTCCGTACTTGTTCCACGCTGTTACACCAAACTGGTAGGTTTTCCGGAATTTCAATCCCGTAACTGTATACATCAAGGAGTTACTTGAAGTGTTTTGTTTCTGCCATTTACCGACGCTTCCATCTTCCTCCTTTTCTCTCCACCACACCGTATATGTAAGGATTTTACCGCCATTTTCTAAAGCAGCCATCCAATTCAGCAATATCTCAGTTGAACACATTTCGTTGTTTTTTCCTCTTATAGTAGGGATGCTCGGCTTTCCTTAAAAAGTTTTCGAATGAAAAAAATAAAAGAATAAAAAACTTCATGCTTTTCTCTATTTTAACATTTCTGCTATAATCGACAACGGTGACATGATGGAAAATCTTTAAAGATAGTGGTTACAATATCAAATTATTTTCCGGGTATATCAAATAAATGTGTTTATTTTCATACATACTTGATCAATTAACAAGTTTTCTGCCTATGTTACCAGTTAACAGGAAAAGGATGTGGCTTTTTACCCCAGCCTTTGAGGGCAAGCCTGTTGACTTCTGATTGGTAGTTGCTTAGTTCAGTCAATTTGGCTACAAAATTTAAGTGTGGTTATAATTATCATAGATAATGAAGGGCGAGGCTAAGCTCTATGGAACATGTACATTCAATGTTAGGCTAATTTGATTCAGGTGTGAAACCGTTTTCGAGTTAACGTGACAGATAAACTTAACATGGCACTAATTATTTTACCTTCAGACTTTGTGGTAAAACTGACGACAGCGGGATCACTGTATCCTACGATGTTCCTGGCGTACACCCAGACTGAATAAGTTGATCCCGGCTTGAGTAGGTCAATTAAAAGTGTCACATCAGTTGCTTTTGGTATTTCTCTTGCTTTGCTACTAGCAGTTCTTTCTTTATACTGTACTTTAAAATGGATTACAGGACTACCTCCATTGTTTTCTGGAAATGCCCACAATAGCCTTATAAACGAAGCATCTAGTTCTTCAATTGCGACTTTCATCGGTTTTTCGGGCCTGTCTGTTGGTTATGGGCAGAGGAAACTATAATTAGAGAGCTGTTAGGACTGGCCATAGAGTAAAAAGTTTAAAAGTGAGAGAAACACAGTTCCTAGTTAGTATTGCTCTGGTTCTTAAAAAATCCGTCTATCTTTAGTTTTTATTTTTCATTTCTTATGTGTCAAAGACTTTTCGTTGACACTGAATAGTTTAGCAGGCTAGATTTATATACAGCAATTTAGACTCATGACATTTCATTTTCGAAAACGACTGCACTTTTCTTATTTTGTTAAACACTAACACTGGAGTATACATCTGGTGAACTTATAACAAATGGTACTTACACCATCGGGTAACATTGGTGCTTTGATTCGCACTACCGACCAAGTTAGAAACATGGCACGTATATCGTCCGTAGTCCTCTGGTGACGTGGTCTTAACTAACACTCTTGTTCCCTCTGTAATTGGAACTATATTACTGGAAATCATTTTACCATCCGGGTTAAACCAGTGGAATGTTGGAGGTGGATTCCCTCTAGCAGCACATTCAAGGGTAATTTCATTGTTTTCCCAGGATCCCACGGCGTCGCTGGTGCGATTTCCAATAATCATAGGTTTGTCTAGACAAAAAGTAACAAGACAGTTTTGTATTATTTCAGATAAAATGTATAACTAAGTTATTGGTTGTAACAGCGAATGAAACTTAGCACTTTTACTAGAAGAGATAACTTACACCGTTTCTGCTGTAGTACTTACAGTAAACAATAAGATCAATTGTTGTCTCTTGGTTACCACCCTCGTTGGTTGCTTTGCATTTATATTTCCCAGGATCTGCCTTATCCACCGGATTGAACAACAAATGTGCAGTTCCAAGGAACGCCGGGTATTCAGTATTGTCACTCAGTCTGGTCCAGTTCACTCGCGGAGTAGGCAATCCAGTTGCTTTACAAGTTATATTTACCTTCTCTCCTTCCTTGTAAAATCGTTTAACTTGTGGCTTGCTGATCACCGGGGATTCTGAAAACAAAAAGGAAAGAAGTTATTATGCTTGCAAATAAAATTTCTTACTCTCTCTCTAACCTTTTTTTGGATACCTTAAAGACCTGTTGTTGATTATTCAGGCTAGTTGTTGTAAGGTAACAATAACAAGCTAAGCATGAAGCTTGTGTGAGCTAGATTTGTTTATCTTGTCGTAACTCCTGTCCAGTAAAAGGAAATCATCGAATACTATAACCTAAACTACGGCAATGTCAAATGGTTAATATTAAATAGAGCTAAAAGACAAATGGGGGGTATAGCATAACAATTAGCAAAGTCTTTGCTGAAGTCAGACCTTGCATGCATGCATAAGTTGGCAAAAAAGGGTTTGGCATACAGTGTTGGTTGAATAAAGAGAAATTTGCTTTTATAGGGCACTTATACATTGCACTTGTACATCAATCAAAGTTTCTTACAGTTTTGCACTAAAAAGCCTTATTAGGATTTTTCTAAAAACTAAAACTCTGTGTCGAAAAAAAATAAACCCAACATTACCGGTTGGTATTACTCTCACTTGAGACCGAGGAAAGACACCAACGAATACCGAGTACATTAATATGCATATATACCAAGTGTCCAGGGTTACATTACTGATCATTAACGTTGCCTGGTCTTTAATGGTTACTCGGCCTTGGTAAAGTCGAACACTTTTTGGTTTGTCAGGCAGGATAACCTTTTGGGTGGAGTCTTTTGCTGCCAGTCTAAACAAACTATTTCCACTCGTCAAGCCAGGGGGATCTGAAGTTATCCAGGTCAAGGCGTCAAGCGAGTCGTTACTTCCAATGGTGTACGTCCACTTCAAGGAAATATTTTGACCTTTTGTGACGTACTCGATGCTTTTCGGAGTTTGTATGAACCCACTAAGTGCTTTAACTAAAAAACACGATCTGAGGTCAGAACTGCATATTTCTAACGCTCCTTCAAACATTTCCTCGAAAACTTCCATTTACAATAATTGTGTTAAACAGTTAAAAGCCTGGAAAGCCGTTTGTCTTGTGAATTTGGAAAATACTTTAAAAACTGATCTCAATAATGAAACTATAAACTTACAAATCTATCACCTTAATATTTTACAGTGCTAGTATGGAGAGTACATTGTTAACCAAATTATTTATTACTTCTAAAGTCGCTGACTCCAAATATCAGTTTGTCGTACACAGCTGACAAAAAGCAACTACGTGCGTATAACCATAAAGCTTCTTCCAATGTAAGTAAACAAGAGGTTCATGAGAATCCTACCAAAGTGAATGAGCATATGAAGATGATTCAATAAGTGAGATCTTCCGGATTATCTTCAATTAAACAAGATTTTTCTTTCATTAGTAGGAAGTTAATATTAATACACAAGATTCAGATCTCTCCTAAAAGGAATCTTTATGAGTGTGAACAAGAAATCGAATACAGGTTTTGGCAAAACGGTACGGGATTCCGTTAGGAAAACAGCGGTTAGTCTCGCACACGAGTTTCATGCAACATAAGCATGCAAATCCTGTATGTTTCCGCCACTAAACCGAAGACGTGCACAAGTTCTTCCTGTGCGTGCATACTATAAAAAGCATTAGTTTCTTGTTAACAACAACAACTAACTTACTTATGCACTCCAGTTACCGTTATTTGTCTATACTCCCATGTTTAAATTTTAGCAACTAGTATACCTTTGCTGTAATGATGTTGTAAAGATTGCTAAAAGAATGAAAAGCTAAATCCTTTATAAAAAGTAGTTTCAATAATATCAGTTCGTAGGGACTAAAAAAAAACGGTGTTGGTCGTATTAAAAATGTATATGCAGCAGCAGGGGTTCAAGTATTGAGGGGGCATAGTTACAAAAACGTTAGTAAAATTGGGAGCCCTCGACCACACCCTTTGTACACATCTTACGGTTTTCTTAATCTTTTTTGTTTGGGGTAGGGGGGGAGGGGTGCTAACCTTGCAGAATACTTGTAAGTTACTCTAAAACAGTTGTTGATAAACCTTTTTTGCCTAAAACAAATAAAATATAGGTAGTCATGGACTACGTGTAGCTACAGTAATAAAACAAGCTAGAAGTTTTGGATCGAGTTTGTCGATCCAAATTACACAAATACACAAAGCAAAGAATGATAACAGAATTGCCTCAGTCAAGGGAAAAAAAAGAAAAGTATTTGTATTTAAGCATTCCTTTTAGTTGTCTTGTAGCGCTAACTGCAGTCGACGCGAAGTCTTAACTTCTTGACTGAATTATAATCGCACGTGATTGTCTTAAGCAATAACTCGGTTCCAGGTTCCCGTCCGTGCTTATTAGTTACGCACACTGTCCTTGCTCGCTTGTGGTCATCCTCTTGCAAACACGATGACAAAGTAGCTACCGTTGATACCAGCTGTAGCGACAAAAAACGGTTTATTTTCTAAACGTTAACCTGCATATTTCCTGCATTGTGTAAATTTAGCCTAAAAGAGACGTTTAGTAACTGAGGTTAAATTTTTTGAAAATATTGGTTTTACATAAATAAATGCAAAGTACAACACAATAAGCTGCAGGGGAGATCGCAAGCCAACGGGTACAGCTTCTTTAAACATCACTTTTATTTTCTTGGTTCCTTTGAAATTGAAAACGTGTTTGCCAGTCATCTCCGTTTTTTTTCCCTGATTGGCTTGAATAACTGACCTGACAGTATCTTAGGGCTCCCCAGTATTTTGCGAGGGATAACGTGAAGCTGGACGAAATGTTTTGAAATAAACCAAGTATTTTTATAATTAGCAGTGTCTATTTAGTAGTTTTCGTTAGATAAGTTGACGGATTAATGGTCAAAAATTTTTGCAAACACAGAAGTGGCTTAACATTTAAAATGCGCGGTTTTATAATGTATATTAGTTTGTCGAAGTATTGTGGTTCAAAATGCCGACTTCCCGTTTTTTTTTTGTTTCCATTACGCCAACCCTAGTACTAAGCAATGATATATCCCGAGGTTTCAGGTCACGTTGAATTTTATTCAAAAGACAAAAGTCCAAACTAACTAATGTGATTGTTTTAGCTCATTCATGTGAGTGAGCGGTTTTCTAAAGCGACCGCCCGTTGTTTGTAACCAAACTTCAAAAAATCGCTCGTAAATACTGAAAAAATGCGCTACAAAGAAAGGTAATGCCGTTTTACTTTATCACACATATCAATAGTCTTGCACAGAAAATTTAAAGGAAATTTATTGTGTCAAATATATAGCAGAAACAAGACTGCGCTGTGCGCTTGTTTGTTTTCAAACTGCGCTTGGTATCACTCAGGTCAAATTAATTCCGTTATTCATAACTAAATCACTTACGAATTCTTGGTGTCTAAGGAATGAGGCGCCAGGTTGCGAAACCGCCCAATACCATAATTACACTTAAAGTTCTTCCCAACAGAATCAAATAACACAACAATGGTAAATATGAATTACTAACCTATGATTAATATTTCAAGTTTATCAAACTTCACTTCAAAACCACCACTCCATGTTATTCTACATTGGAACGTACGGCTGTCGTTCGAGGCTGCGTTCATCAACTTGAAGACTGCCTCCTTGTCATTGAAGCTACCAGTCCATGATATACGTCCTTCGTACCAGGTCCAGGGTGGAATCAAACTTTGATAAAAAAATCTTTCATCTTTGTCAACCTTAACAAGAGCAGTTGATCCTTTCGCAGTTATTACTTCGAAGCTGATCTCAAAAAGAGTTTGACCCGCTCCATCAGTGTAGGACCACTCAAAGGTTACGTTGCTTCCAACTTGCCAAGATGTCTTCGTCGTGACGGTTGTTAGTGTACCGGCAAACACTATTATGAAAAATTCAAAAGTATTAAGAAGGAATTTTTAAAACTGAAAGGAAACATTTCCCTTTTTTCTCGTCAACTGTTTTGATCCCGTACAAAAATGTTTTTCCCTTCTGCTATTCCAAAGGTAATATCAGACAGTGTTTGTCTTGCTCCATCAGTGAAGGACCACTCAAGCATAACGTTGTTTCCTGCAGGCGATGATGTCCTCGTCGTGACAGTTGTTAATGTACCGGCCTCAATCACAGCTTCCAAATGGTTAATAATCTTTTCAGAAGAAATTAAACAAGGAACTCTACGCAAAGGCTACCAAAATGTATCGACTGTTAAAGAACACGTAAGGTATGAGTGAAGCTCTTTGTATCACCTTCAGTGTGGTCTGTTCAAACTATTAATTAACACAATTCTTGTCATATTACATATATACATTAGCCGCAATATGCCCAACACCAGCCCAAAAGATTCCTGAGAAAACCTCATTCAATGGACAGCCAAACTGCAAATTTTTAGGTCTTAGATATACACATTTCAGTATCAAAGTCGGACAAAAACAACCTTAGTAACTGTTCCCTCGAAAATCCAAAAAAATCAAGAAAAAATACAGCAATTATCATTATGACCAAAATGCTTAATGTTAAAAAATATTAGATTAATCAAACAACTAAACTTTAACACAAAGCAGCTAGCTCAGTTTGTGTAAGATGACAAAGGCATATCTAGTTTCGCTTTTGAGTGCTTAGCAAACTGATATTTGATGTCAGCAAACTTTAAAGTTCAGATTAGAATATCACGGGGAAAACACGCACTTTCTTAATATCGATGAACAAAGAACACTCTGTTTTGTTTTCTCAATAGATTTGTTGTTGTTTAGAGAGATTTCCACTTAAGAATAGTAGAACGATTTAAGTTATTTTCTATATTAGGAGTACCAACTTGCATCTTGTAAAAGATTAATGCAAAATTTAAAATAGTCTAAGTTTCTAAATTATCTTCAATGAACAAAATTTATTTTTATGTCGAAAGCATCTAAGATTAAGGAACTTTCTAAATATCGATAAATCTACCAACTGCTTTTAAAATTTAGTTGCTTGCATCGAAACTTTATAAAAACTCACCTGATAGCGGAAATAACAAGTAGAGCATGGGTATAATTGCAATACTCAAACATGCACAGCTTATACAAGAGCAGGAAGAATTTCTACGGTAAAACATTGTTTTCTCTTTTAGTCAGTTAGCAGATCTGAATTAGATTAGAAATGACCAAAACACTCCCTTTGTAATGAACAGTCAAACATCCCTTCCTCGAAAGTCACTTCTTTTAGAACATTGAGTTCCTGTCGGCACCCAATTGACCCCTAATATACCTTGGGTCACTATGCGAGTACATGTCTATATTGGTTTGCATAGTCCTGTGACTGTTTGTCTATCATTAATCATAAAGCTTCATTGGTAATATTGGTGTGCCGACTATACATAGATAGTTTGTTTCGTTAAAGTTAAACAAAGTGAATTGAACATGTAGTGAAATGCTTTTTTTTTTCTGCCTTTCCATGTTTCAAAAGTGCAGAGCAAGCAATCTCAAAACTAAGAAAGGCCTTAAGTCTTCAATACAACGATAACAGTGCAAGCACTGACAATTAAACAAGAGTAAAGTGAAAGATGAAGTATTCTCTCTTAGAGTATTTCTCCTAATGAGCTCATCTAAGTTGATCGGGGTAATATTCATGACAGAGCGAAATTCTAACAAAACTAATTCATCATGTTCACGGTTAATTACCTTTTTTACATTTTAAAACTTAAATATTTTACCAATACGTAACATTTATTCTGGAAATCGAACATTGTAATATTGGCACACAAATGTATTTTGATATCACAAGTAAAGCAAAAAACCCTCAAGTTACTGACCAGCTATAAATACACCTAACTTCAAATAGAGTTTAGAGACTAAAACGTTAAACAACATTCCCTTTATTAAACCATTACTAAATTTAAAGTAAAATGATACAAACATTATTTTTATCATAAAAACATTTTTAGTAAGTTTGATGAAAAAATGCCAAAGCACTGAGAATGAACGAAGAAGAGTAGTTCTACTTGTTTTAATTAATACCTAACTCTTTCTGATCGCTTATATTACTTACGAACAAAAAAATAATGTCTTAGGTTTTTGTTAGCAACTTCCGTTTTCTGTTGTCACGAAATAGCTGGATCGATATTTTATCATTTTTCTATCTATTTTTTTCAATTAACAGCACTATTGCTCAGTAAAGGAGATTTAACCATATGACTTTTGATGAGTTCTATTTCTGCAAGACGAAAAGTACCGTGACGAAAAAAGGGTTGTGGCATCAAAGTTAAAATTGTTCGCGTTTTTTGGTGGCGTGACTCAGCGAGTCGTATACGTACCCTACGTTGGGAGAGACCCATTACCCAGGAAGACAACTCTTGAGAAGGAATTTTAATGCGACACTAATCTTCAGGCAGTCGGGTTGCCAGTGCTACAAAAGCCAAGTTGTTATTAACTTTGCACGATTGATGACGGATCTTTTCTGAGCTTTATACGTAAAACAGGTTCATTGAAATAATAAAGACAAAGTAAAATCAATATAAGGAGTTGAAGTTTCATCTTCGGTGTCGAAAGGTTAAAAAAAGCAAACTTTGTCAGCCTGTCCTTTAATAATACATAGTCAAGCTTAATTGAAACGCTTTACTACCAGGTTGTCAACAATGAAAGCTTAAAATTTGAAAAAAAAAAAAAAAACTAGCGAGACTTAAATGAGATAAATGATGCAAGAAAGCTTTTGCAGTGAAGTCATTTAGTATTGTAATGCAACATTTTGATTGTATATATGGAAATCCATTATATCTTACTGTATTTCAGAAAGTTTATATACCTAGACATTTTTATAACCACTGAGTATGGAAGAACTGAAAAACGTACATTGGCACGAATCGATAGAGCAAGATCAACAATTAAAACACTCAAAAAACTCTTGCTGTCGCAAGGGATCTAAACTTGCATCATGCATCTGCAGGAGTGTTAAATGTGTGCTCTTCTATGTCAATGTGGTAAAATATAAACTTAAACTGTTGACAAAATGCATGCAAACAAGTGCCTAAGATTAACACTTAAAATCAAGTGGACTTGTGAGATACACGCGTGACATAACATTATCGAAAAAATTATAGCATTTCGAGTTGCAAAGGCACTCTCTGCTCAAGACAATTCTTGCTTTTGAGTACAAGTGTAACGAATATGGGAAATCACAAGTACTACGCAGATGATATTTTTTATAATATAACATAACATGATATACATACATACATACAAAATCTTTATTTAAACTCGAATTTGGTATAGCCTTTTAGACTAATTTCTCCGAGTATCATATATTGTAATAAAACAAAATTAATATGATATGACATGATTTATCACAATACAAAATAAAAAATGGTAGAATATGAAACAAAGGATTACAAAACAATTTATCATAATATAATTCAATAATCAAAATATGATATAGCATGACATGTTAGATGCAAATTCCAACACTTCATGATCAAATACATGGACCTGAAAGCAAACTTAAGGTACTCACTGATCACTGTCAATTTTATGGATCTCTTCACAGGCAAATCAAAAGGTCCAGCAGGGTTTAGTTGACAATCGTAGAAGTTGTCGTCTGTGGTTTTTGCACTTGTAATTACTAGAGTAGCTTGGCCTTCAATTCTAACACGACCAGCGAGGTAAAGTGGAATACTCGGTGAGAATTCGCGTGTTTTATTGCGCCTTTCAATAATAATTGTCTTCCCTCTTCCGGGCTGAAGTCGAGGAACATTTGCGCTCCATCTTACAGCAATTTTCTCGTCTAATTCGTCCCTGCTACCAACCGAGTACTCCCACACTAATCTAGCGTCTCTACCCTCCTTTACAAAAACATTCTTGTACGCTGGTGGGACCACAACTGGCTTTTTGAAAGACACCGCACAATCTATTTGAAATCATTTTGTCTATCAACGTTAAAGTCAACAAATAATATCCATTATACGTTTTAGGTAATAAAACGTTTCTTAATTAGATTTTTTTTACTTTATATCTGTATTTATTTTATAACTTAAATATAATGCTCAAACCAATTTGCAAAGACCTTCAAAACGTAAAACGTCCTACTTTTGAACTCATAGAAACAAAAAAGAATCAACCCATTGTGTTTTTTTGTCATAAAAATGTTGATATGAAAAATGGTTTATATTTTCATATTTGAAATAGCGGTTAAAATAGGGCAAAATGATTCGGCTTTAAGTCGTTTCACACTCAAACGGATTATAATGTGGGTAGAGATAAGGAAATAAAGATAATTCGAGCACATAAAGGAAAAAGTGATTTTAAGCTGGATCACAGGCTTACCAGACTAAGTGTGTGAGTCCGTTCAGTTGACAGTTGCATATTAATTAAGCTCTCGCGGTTTATCAGTATTTATATGCGCTCGCACTGAATTCGTCCTTGAAACCTTCTCTCGTAGTACATATGCTGTTAAATAAAGGTCACAACAAACGATCATTGCTTTGTGGTGTGTTTATATTCAGAGCTTGGCGAATTAGTTAAGGATTTATGGGAGTTTCAAAAAGGTTTTGGAGATACCGCAGCCCGATCTCCAAAACCTTCTTAAAACTCCCATAAATCCTTAACTAATTCGCCAAGCTCTGAATATTCTTTCTACCATAAACAATACTCACAAGATGGTGGAAGTAACAAGCCATGCCAGAACAGGGTGAAAACTAAGACCTTTGACCATAACAGGGATAGGTTTGAACCCCTTTCAATCATTTTAGTACAATTGCGTTGAGCACTCCGGTGGAAAATCTGGTTACTTGGTTAGGATACTAAATAAGTGAAAGCAGAATCAAAGAAGTTGACTACGCTCTCGACCATCAAAAGTGGTTGTTCAATATCAAACGTTTCATTAGCAAGCAATAATCGCTTATTCATAAGGATCAATAGGTTACTTGAGAAGACAGCGGATGTTACCCAATATTGTATATTTATAATCTCAAAACCTTTGGTGCATCTTTAGACACTGTTGCTGCTAAAGACAAACAAGAATACAGTTTACATTTCTTATGACAGGAAAGACTTACTTCGTATATACAGTCTGCAGAATGTACTCCAAGCATTGTTTTGGGAATTGAGTTCTGGTTGGTGAGTCTCAGAGTAGTTTGAAAAGTGAGGCATGCCATAAACCTTCAAAGATCAATTTAAATATCACACACTGACAAGCAGTAACATAAATCTTTTATGAATAACAAAGTACACACGCAAACACAAACCAACGGTTGATGCAAATTTGTAATAACAAGTACAACCGTACTACGGTACCAGGAACTGGTACATCGCAATATATTTACAGTGTGTATTACTCTTCAAACATAGTTTCGTTTACTTATTTTGTGTCATGAGTAACAACAAAGGCTACCGGTTACTTTAGTTTGAAATATACACCCTGAACTTTGGTTATTTCCTCGCGCATACATTTTACTAGCGACGGCTTTTAACTCGCTCCCATACACTGTGCGCCGATTCTTATTTCGTTGACCGTCCTACATAGTTAAACTGAAGTTGCTATATACTGTATACTGCATGTGCAATCGAGTCATTGTGTCTGTCGAAAAATTGTATGTTTTATTTATTCGCAAAAGGAGCTCAAGTCCGGCAGTGGATCACGACGACATTAGTCATTATTGTAGAAAACAAAGAAAATGTGTAACAATGTTTTAACTTGATTGCTGTCAACAAATATTAATAAGAAAAGATTTGTGTTGTACGGTACAATCAGGAATTGTTCGTAGAGTCCCTCAAGAATCAAAAATAAAAGTCTAACTAAGTCAATCAATAGATATTTCTGCTTATTACCACTGTGCAAACATTTATGGCGATATGATGTCAACTGGCGTAGCTTTAGTCTTTTAGTCGGCCTCGGCTATGCATATTAAGTTTGAATACTCTGTACGGTTTAATCTAAAATTGCTTGTAAATTCTCTAAAAATACAGAAATCAAAAATCTAACACTGTGAGTCGACGGGGAATATCCCTTAGGGTCGTTGTGGGAAATTTTATTGCGATATGATGTGAACTGACGGAGCCTTAGGGTTTTTTTAAGAAACGTCGCCCCTAAACAACAACAACAGCAAGAACATTAGCAGCGTCTGGGGACCAAGTCCTGGTCCAAGAGAGATCAAAGACTTGGTTGGTGCAAAGGTACACTTGTAAGTCCGTTAAAGAAAAAACCTGACTTTTTCAGCTGGGTTCATATTTTCACATGATAGCAAAGTGCGCGAGACTTCCTCTTTCGGTTTCACAAACCTAAACCAGGCCGTTTTCAATAAACACGTCTCAGAGCTGCAGGGCGTTAATAAGTACGAAGCATTTTTTAGTAATCTCTTAAAAAGTTCACGACAAAAAGTCTTTTTGTGTGAAGTTTTAAGTTTTTGACGTTCGAACTGGGTGTTTATGTAAGGAACAGTATTTTTCATCTACTTATACTCAGTCTGATTCCTATTTATTACATTACGCACATTTTTGTTCTGTTTTTGTCTGCCACGCTATTATTATACTAATCGATCTTCACACTTTTATTTGTAAAAATCAACCTAGAGTTGTTTTTTTTTGTAGCTACTACGCAGTTGTACTTATTGTCGAATAACTGAATTTGTATCTTTGTTACATTGTTTTCTCAACGTGTTTTCCAAAATGCCGAAACGAACAATCGTTAATTAAAAATGAAAGGTGAAAAATACTACGGGATTTTCAGTATAATCGCATCGTTGACTTTGACCCTCGGACCAGTAAGGGACAATTTTCAGCAATGCGACGGCAACAGGACAAAACCCGCGGGTAAAATCCCTCGCTGCACGGGATACAGGACGACGGGACGAGACCACGATTCAATCCCGCGGGTCAACGTTACAGTATCTCAGGACGGTACTGTACTGTTATTTCTACATGTTTATCGTACTAACTAGCCATAAACATTATAATGAAGAACGGCTAAACTATAGAATTATTTCAATGAGGTTTGACACGGCTATTTCAGTTACCTAAATTTTTACCATACATAGTAAATATTTATAAATACGTATTTCTATTAGTCACTGGAACAGTTGTGCAAGGCTTCAGCAAACCAGTAAAATTCAACTTTGGATGTACAATGGAATTTGGAAGCGACTTTAGCATAATTTCTGAAAGAAGAAGATTGAAATAAAATAATACAACACCACACTAACCTGTTATCAATATGGACAACGTTTTTGTTAGCTTCTGTAAGTTTCCCGCCCATTCTACTTGACAAAAAAACGTCCTGCTGTCATACAAAGCCACGTTTTTTAGTTTAAAAGCTGCCTTTTTTTGGTTCAAATCTCCAAGCCACGACACACGTCCTTTGTACCATATCCAACGAGAAGGGAGGATCTTTTCAAATACTTTTCCATCGCTGTTCACTGCGAGCAACTCTGTCCGAGTGTTTCGTTCTAAGAATCCGAACGTTAGAAAGTCGAACATTTGGCGGGCACCATCAGTGTACGTCCACTCAAACGTTACGTCACTCCCTTTTTGCCAGAACTTCTTCGTTGTGATTAATGTCACAGTACCGGCAAATACTTTTGAAAAAATATAACATCATGCCTGAATATGCATTTTGGAAAAAGAGTCAACACAGAAGCATTTTAGGTACCGCATAATGGTTCATTGATTTTGTAATTGCTAATACAACTACTCGGCTCTACAGTGTCGATTACAGGGACTGGTATAACCAACTTTCCTAAGAGATAGAACTTAATTCTTCCCTGTTTTGCGGCAATATTCGATCTTTTTGAGCATTTTATTTTCGGAAATCAAGTCTTTCGAAAGCTCTTTTTGAGAGTGGCTTCGCGTTAGCACGCACCTCATAAGCCATTTTGGCCAGTTTTGCATTATGTTGTTCTTCTGTACATGTCTTAAATAACGCATTTCTAGTCAATGTCAAAAAGCCCATTTCTTTTGCCAATTGCAAAGATTACTGAAAGAGTTGCCAAGCTTTTTAGCTAATGATTATTCTTTATAGACGCTACAGAGACAGATTTTTTCTGACCTCGTAATAGATTTGGAAGTCTTTCCATTATAAAATTCAGATAGAAATAGCCTCTATTTTAAGTTACTGTAAGTCCTAATAAGGTTTTACTCCCTAACTATTTTCTCAAAAACAAATTAAAAACCCAACATCTGTAGCTCGATAAGCCTATCCTTATACTAAGTACTTACAAGTTACAACCAGTTATGAACTGCCTTTACCCTTAGGCTACTCGTTATTGGTAGGTGGCAAAGTTACTTGTGACGAGTAGAAAAGTGCCTGTGACATTTACAAGAGTCACGAAAGTCATGCTCCAGCAGTTGAAGCGCCAAAGAAATATTTCTGTAGTTTATCGTCAAATACAAAAAACTGAGATATTAATTCTAGAATATCATTAACCAGCTAACAAAAGCTGTATGTTAATCTCCCCTTTAGTACTGAATAGACAATCTTAATTTTGATTAGAAAATAACTCTTTACTTCTTTTAGCTTCGGCATCGAGTTTGACTTCGGCATTGAGTTAAACATAAAAGTAATTCCAAGTTCTACGAAACAACAAGTTTAAGTCCACCTATCCATTAGAACGTAAAAAATATTGAGAGAAATTTCCCTTTTTCGTTTTAACTATATGAAACAAGTAAAATACCCAGACAAGAGCATTTACTGTTACATTATTATTGGGTTTGATCCTTACCTAGTTTAATCTATAGCTCCTATAAACCTCCTATAACAGCCTAAGTTAGCAAACATTAAGACTAGACTGCTTCTGACTTACTTCCAACTAACGATGAACAAACTCACCAGAAGGCGGAAGTAATAATCCGTGCCAGAGTGTTGCAAACACCAAGAACTTTAACCGTGATAGCAAACATTTCCTATTCCATCGAAACATTTCAGTTCATTGTTATGAATGGTCGAGTGGTAAACCTGGTTATTTTAAAAGGATACTAAAGAAGTGAAAGCGGAAACAAAGACTCGCTACGCTTTTATACCACCAGAAGTGGGCATTCAAATATAACCAGTTCATTAGGAAATTATAATTGGTTATTTATAGGTTTTCTTGGGTGTAAATGAAAATGCGGCAGACATTATCCAGTATTGGACTTTATAAGTTCCAGCTCTTTGATGTGCGAGTTTCAGAAGTTTGTTTTTCTACGTATGCCACAAAAAAACTGCTTAGACTCTTATGGAAAGTAAAAACGCGACCTATTTACCATTTTGAATCTGCAGACTGTACCATCGACTTGCTTTATGCATTCAAGGCTCATACAATCAACTCGAGCGAGACGTGACAGTTACTCAACAAACAACTGAAGTATCACACTCTGACAAGCAGAGGCACATATTAGTAATTTTAAATACTAGATTTGTCATGCAAACACGGAACAAGCCTTGCAATAATTTGGTAGGCGACACTAAACATGAAAGACGACAGACGTAGTACGAGGGTTTTCAAATCTTTTCCTCGAAAGCTCTTGAACTGTAGCATTTCCAAATCAAAAAGCTTCTATCACATTTCAGGTAAAAACATCGCAAAACGTAATATTTGAGTTTTTTGTCTTTTCAGATTATTATAACCATTTAAACAGCGATTCTCAAAGGAACTTGAAAAGGCCTTTAACTTGCTTAAGTACATGACAAGTTTTAGGACAAACAACCAAATGCTTCGCTCCGACTTTCTTGTGTAGCAAGCGTTTCTCGTAGTTTTGGACGCGCGGAAAATGGGACGAGGAAAAAATTGAGGGAGGGGAATTAGGGAATGAAATACTAGATCGCGTGATAAAGATCCTAATGATAAACATACAAGTTTGCTACTTTTGCGAGAAAATATTTCTCCTCTATTAACTTGCCCTTAGAGCAAAATGATAACGAAAAAAATCTTAAAGACTCTAGCAGCATGGAAATGAAGTCGAAAACCCACGTTGGTGGGTTTCTACAAGGACCACCGAGTGCAAGTCCAACCGCATGATAGTTCTGGTCAGCCAAAATTGTTATAAAAAGGACTTCCTAAAACAGGTATTTTTCTGGGGAAAGAAAACTAGTTCGTACAGGTACATCAAGCACATCGACCTTGAGTTGCAATTGCAATTCCAGTTACGTTATGACTGGAGTAAAAAGTAAAAAGCAAAAGTATTGCTATGCCTGAAACACCAAAGGGAGTTCTTCCAATTTTAATTTTTGTTTTAAAATTTGACGGCCATTGGCTTTGAAACAGAGCAAATGCACAATTAGGACTAGAAGAGCAAAGCTCAGGATTCTCCCTCTTCTTTATTTGGTACTGCAAATAAAGATTGCAAGCAGAAATAAGGTGAAAATAGATCTTTGGTGAAAAATGGTTATAACTTTAAAAGGGACTAAAATTGAGGCACAGGGAAAAACTGGCACTTGATAAACATTTTTTTCTATAAATCTTAAAAATTTAAGCCGAACACTTTAGGTTTGAAATCAACAGATATTCGTTACTCGGTTCCGTAAAGATGTTAGAATACCTGTAATTTACCTCATACTTACAAGTCTTGGTCTACAGGTTGTGGTTTGGGCACTCTATAGCCATCTTGTAACATCTGGGCAATTTTGTGACCGTTCATGTTTTGATATAGACAGCCGCCTAAATGAAAGCAGTTGAGTTTGAGAAAGGCTATATGGGTTGCGACACCTTTAGTGTAAAATTTTTTATCAATTACATCTCCAAAGAAAAACATTACTTGAACGAAAAGAATGTCACCACGCAGCAAGTTCACTAAGAGGTGAAATCTCGTATGCAAACAATAACAATTTTAATCGTTCTATGTTTCTGCTTTTAATTTACTTTGGACTTGGTAGGACGTGTAGAACTAGTTACTTGAACGTCTTTGGATACTCAGTTATCGCTAAAATAAAAGAACCGTTGAGACTTGTAACTTTTCTCTAAATTTATATAACCTAGTCTTATAAGGGTGTGGGTAATACAAGCTCCTCATGGAATTTTTTTGTGAAAGAGTATTTGACTGTATACTCTAGGCAGCTAATAGAGGTATTTCAGAAAGAGGGAGTAAGCCGCTACTTGGATGCTTTTTCTATCAGAAACGTTTTGCTTACCAATCGTGAAAACTTCGTAAAGCAGCACGCCAAAACTCCAACTGCAAAGATGAATTTTTTTAAAGATAAATATAGCTCATTATGGGAATATTTGTTGATGCTGAAGATCGGCAATACTTGGATTGTTTCTCAATTCAAGGTGCAAGGCCTGAATCGAATCTGTCTGTTGTATTTACACATAACTACCACAAAAAGACAACACTATTTGGCTATAACTATTTTTTGATAATTTTACAAAAAAAAAACAACTTCAAGTAAGTTCTACTAATTAAACTAGATCGATGTTAGTTCATGGTAGGTAAGATGGTCATGAAAGCAGTAGAATAATCGTATTGAGGTTAAAGACGGTAATTATTGCCATTTCATGCTTTATTTCACTCCTGTCTTCTTAATCGTTTTCACTGTACGATATTTGCACCGCGAAACATACTCCTTCGTGATCCCTACAATGACCAGCCGCTTAAGAGTGTCACAATAAAGGGCAATTAACGACACCTTTCAGACAATCAAGCGCCATTTCATTGGAGCGTAAATGAGTTTTTATCATCTATATCTATGGCTCAGTTTTTCAAATTTCTATCATCTGATGGGACAAAAAACTATAACAAAAAATAAGAAAACAATGCAAACGCTGCCCGAGTAGCCCAGTTGGTAGGTACTCAAGCCGACCTATCGCGAGGTAGACCTTCACTCAAGGTCTCAATTCAAGAAGGCCTAAGCTAGTGCAGCTCTTCCCCTAAAATCAAAAACGTTTACGTCATCTCAGATAAGGATGTTTAATAGTAGGCACTGGGTGACCTTACTTCTTTAATTGAAAATCTTGTGACTCTCTAACCAACAAAAAACAAGTGAATATAACAAAGCCATACAGTAAACTGAGCTGACTTTAATCCAAGAAGATCCCAAGATACCTTGCGGCTGCTGTATCAATTTATGACTCTATTGTCGAGCAACGTCGAAATGTATCGACTCCTAGTCGTAATTACATTGCTCTTGGAAACGTGGTTAGCTGTTTCGTATCGATAGAAATGTCTGAGCAATAACCGCGCAATCCAAGTAAATTTCTGGTAAATTAGTACCTCCATGTCATCAGATTATTGTGGTCTCGATTACAGCCTTTACACACTAATTTTACCTACTTATGTTTTTTTTTGTCGACGTTTCTGAAAATGACGACTTCCTTCATTTGTTCTCAGTATATAGTTCTTTACTTACACATCAGTTTGTGTTGTGTATTTTCCAAACATTAACGACTCGTAAGACGCCCACTTGAAAGGCAGTCTGCCCTGAAAAGTATTTACGAAGTTAATTAGAACAGTTATTTTACAAGTTTGAATAAGGTTAAAAACAATTTTTAAGAGTAACAATCTGTCCTTTTTCGCAAGTACCGGCTTTGACATCTCTACAAATAACAACAGGCAGTTTACCTTTAACGTTTATGTAGCGTTCGCTCAAAAACTGACTGTACTATTATGACTGCACTGCTAGAGTAGTAAGCTGAAACTTCTTGTCAAAAATCGCATCTGTAGAAAAATAATAATAGAGAGCAGGAACTATGAAAAATTGACTTGTTTTAAAAAGAAGTAATATGATTTTATTTCAATTACTTGAGCAAGTTTTAATTCTTCTTCAAGTGTTCGGATTTTGTAATTGATGAAAAAAATTTCAAGGTACCTTTTAAGCCTCCAGGGAGTATAAAACTATATCAACTTACTTGGAATTATTTTGATCTTGACTAATTTTTTCAGATCATGTTGACTTTCTCCATATCTGTTTGTAGCCGTTATTCCAAATGGGTATGTCTTGCACCACTCCAGACCAGACATCGTGTAGGACTCGGTATCACCTGGAGTGTTGTGTTTCACCCATTCACCAAATCCTCCGTTATCAGTAACTGCTCTCCTCCACAGAGTGTAGGTAAGTACTTTACCACCACGTGGTTCAATAAGGGAGCATCTTAGGGTGACATCTCCCGACGATATTTGTGATTTAGTATTTTTCAATGATTGAGAGGAAGGTTTACCTGTTGCTGCATTAAGATGAGAATGGCCATCAAGATCAAAAATCAAACGTGCAAACTCGAGTTTCAGAATTTATAGTCCTGCTAACATGGCAAATCTTTAAAAAACAAAGTGTTTACAAGGCAGTAAGCTTTACCAATTACTTTCGTAATTATTTAATTCTTATGATTTTCCGAGTAATTGAAAACAAGTAATTGATTTCCTAAAGATAAGGAGATTCAGGAAAGAAATTTTATTTCTTTCATTCCGAAATTGCAATATTCTTTTAAAACTTAATACCCAGTTAAAAGTGCTATGTTTTAGTTGTACGCTATTCTTCTTCGCTGAAACTGAAATATACAAGCGGTAGTAATATAATGCCTGGTTTTGATCGAACATCGCACATTGTCAATGAAGAGTTTTGCAACAACAATAATATTACTATCGTAAGGAACTAATCACAATCTACAATATAATTTTTTTCAAATGACTTTGATCATTTTGCCTTTTAAAAAGTTACCAAAAGAGTAACTTTGCTTGTAAAAGTTGCTTATAGGACTTTGGAAGCTTAAATCAAGTTATCAACAGCAATTTGAATTAATAAAAAAAATATTTTTGTTTTCTTTTACAAGAAAGTGCTTTCACATACCACATAGTTTGATTGTCTCGAGGTGCGAAAGTGCGGGACTTTCTCCGTACTTGTTCCACACTGTTATACCAAACTGGTAGGTTTTCTGAAATTTCAATCCCGTAACTGTATACAATAAGAAGTTATTTGAGGTGTTCTGTTTTTGCCATTTACCGAAGCGTTCATTTTCTTCCTGTTCCCTCCACCACACCGTATAAGTAAGGTTTTTACCGCCATTTTGTGAAGCAGCTATCCACGTTAGCAATATCTCAGTTGAACACAATTTGCTGTCATTTCATTTTAGAATAGGGATGCTCGGTTTTCCTTAAAAAGTATTCGAATGAAAGAAAATAAAAGGATTCAAAAGTTCAATCTTTGCCCATTTTTTGACGTTTCCTTTACGAATCGATAACGGTAAAATGATAGAATACACTTCAACAAACTAGAAAAATATTTTTTAAATAATACTTTATTTTCTTGGAATATCAAAGTTACGTGTTTGTTTTCATGCATGCTTATTTATTTAACCATGCATTATCATGCATATGTAACCAGTTAACAGGTAAAGGATGTCACCACTGATTGGTACTTGCTGAGCTCAGTGAAATTGGCTACAAAAACTAAGTGTGGCTACATTTATTATAAATAATTAAAAGCGGTCTGAGCTACGAAGGACCTGCTCATTCAGAGTCAGGCTAATTTGTTTCGTTTTCGTGTTAACGTGACAGATATATTCAACATGGTCCTAATTATTTCTTTTACCTTCAGACTTTGTGGTAAAACTGACAACAGCGGGCTCACTGTAACCAACGATGTTCCTGGTTTGAGTTGGACAATTAAAAGTGCCGTACCAGTTGCTTTTGGTATTTCCCTTGCTTTGCTACCAACAGTCTTCTTTTTATGCTGTATTTTGAAATCGATTACAGGACTACCTCCATTGTCTTCTGGAGATGCCCACAAAAGCCTTATGAACGAAGCATCTAGTTCTTCAATTATAACTTTCCTCGGTTTGTCGGACCTGTCTGTTGGTTATGAATAGATGAAAAATTTAATTAGATTGTCTTGGACTAATCATAGAGTAAAAAGTTAAAAAGGGAAAGAAACACGGTTACTAGTTAGTATTGCTGTGGCTCTTAAAATATCCGTCTTTAGTTTAAATTTGTCCTTTCTTAGACTTTTGTTATAACAATTTAGACTCGTTATGACAGCCTTGTTTCGAAAACGACTGAATTTTTTATTTTATTTTGGAGCTTAAATAACACGCTGAGTATACAACCTAAAAAATCAATATAAAATGATACTTACACCACTCGGTAACGTTAGTGCTTTGGTTTGCACTACCGACCTCGTTAGAAACAAGGCACGTATATCGTCCATAGTTCTCTGGTGACGTGGTCCTTACTGCCAGTTGTGTGCCCTTTGTAATGGGAACTATATTACTGGATATCTTTTTTACCATCCGGGGTAAACCAGTGGAATATTGGAGGTGGTTTCCCTCTAGCAGCACAGTCAAGTGTAATCTCATTGTTTTCCCAGGAACCAACAGCGCTGCTGCTGCGATTTCCAATAAGCATAGGTTTGTCTAGATAAAAAGCGAAAAGACTTTGTTGTACGTATCTTTTTTTATATAATGCATAAATAAATTATTGGTTGTAACAGTAGGGGAAATTCAACACTTTTACCAGAAGAGATAGTTCACACCATTTCTGGTGCAGTACTTACAGTAAACAAAAAGATCAATTGTTGTCTCTTGGTTACCACCCTCGTTAGTTGCTTTGCATTTATATTTCCCGGCATTTGCCTTACCCACCGGATTGAACAACAAATGTGCGGTTCCAAAGAATGCCAGGTATTCAGTGTTGATCCAGTGTTGATCCAGTTCAGCCTGATCCAGTTCACTCGCGGAGTAGGCGATCTAGTTGCTATACAAGTTATATTAACCTTCTCTCCTTCCTTGTAATAACTTTTTACTTGTGGCTTGATAATCACCGGGGATTCTGAACACAAAAAAAGAAGTATTTTGATTGCAAATAAAATATTTAACTTTCTCACCCTAAGCTTGTTTTTTTTTGGACACCTAAATAGGTTGTTGCTGATTGCTCAGGCTGGACCTTGTCGGGCAACAATAACAAGCATGAGGCTTTTGTGAGCTAGCTTGATTTACTTTGATGCTATAGCCTTAACTGTGGCAATGCCAACTGGTTATTATTGAGAGTTAAAGCCAACTGGTTAAGAGTGAGTTGAAAGGCATAAAAGGGTATGGCATGACAATAAGAATACTCTGTGCTGAATTCAGACCTTACATGGTTGGAGAAAGGGGTTAAATGTATAGTTCTGGTTAAATGTACAGAATTTTTCTTTTATACGATATCTTTACATTATTGTTGCTTTATTCAAAGATATTTATTGTTGCGCACTAAAAAGCCTTTTTGGGATCGGGCTATATAACAGGGTAATTTAGCAAAACGTCACTTGTAAACTTCTTTGGCGCGGTATATAACTGTTACTAAATGTTTTTCACCTTTGCAATACTTAAAGCTATCACTAGTTATGGACGTGACGTATCTTTCAAGAGGACTACGCCGACAAAAGAGATCTCGAGATGAAGTATAAGTAACTAATGCAAAAGTTTTTGTAACAAACATTAGCTTACCCGTTGGTATGACTCTCACTTTTGAGATTGCTGTAAACCGAATGAACCCACCAATATCTTTATACGTTAGTTGACGCGCATAGGTGTTGTCCAGTGTAACATTTCTGATCTCCAATGTCGCTGGGTCTTTGATTGATACTCGACCATCGTAAAGTTTGACTCCTTTTGGCTTATTGATAAGAATAATATTTTCACTCGAAGTTTTTGCTGCCAGACGAAACCTTTTGACACATCAACCGAACCTGGAGGGTTAGTAGTCACCCAATTTATACCTACAAACCTCTCACCACTACCAAGTGTGTAGGTCCATTTTAGCTGAACAGTTTGTCTCTTAGGCACATACACAACACCCTTTGGTTTCTCTACGAATTCGCCGAGGGCCATGGCTATTTGTAGAAAAAACAGCGTAGATAAAAAAACCCATCAAACATCAACCAAAGAAGTAGCAAACAAAAAGCTAGCATCAAAATAGAAGCTACGGAATATTTACTTGAAAAGAAAAAAAAATTGATTAAAAAAAACTTTTAACTGATAAAATGTCCACAAACTTGGTTTGCCAGCGGAGATTTTGTGCTCTTTTTACGACATTTAGTAAAACTATTTTCTGTCTGTTTGTTCAAGAGCAATTAATGGCCGGGGTTTTTTTATTATCAAGTATAGCGTAGCAATTGAGGAAATTCTAAATGATTAAAAAACCTCAACAGCAAAAAGATTTAATTGGACAGTTTATAGAACTTTTAATATTTTCAAAAATAAAAAAGGTAAGTTGAAATTCGGCTCCAATACTTTCACCTACAGAAGCACTATGAAATTACAATCGAAACCTGTTTTTCCGTACAATATTTCCATAACATTTGCCAGTTTGTTTCAGTTAAAAACGACTCTAACCATTCAATTACTATATGCAATGAATACTAACTTAATTTTATTATAGACCCAAAGGGTTAATTTAGTAAGAACTTAGAATAACGAAAGAATCGGAGCATAGCCTTTGGAAGTTAAATGAGGGAAACACTTTTTGCTGTCTTGAATTTTTTGTAACGAGAGCGAAAAATGTGAAGGTTAAATTAAGGCTACAAGAGTTTGTGACGCAGGCAACTAGAGCGCGTGACGGAGGCAAATAGAACGCCTAAGAGAGTTACCTAGAGCGCTTGAGGGAAGAAACTAGAAGAGCGGGGGAGTGAGTCAACTAGAGCGCGTGAAGAGGGAGGTAACTAGGGGAGCGCAGAAGTGAGTCAACTAGAGTTCGTGAGGAAAGCAACTAGAGCGCGTGACGGAGGCAACAAGAGTAGCGTGTGACGGAGTCAACTAGAGCGCGTGACGGAGGTAACTAAAGTAGCGCGTGAGGAAGTCAACTAGAGCGCGTGACGGAGGTAAATAGAGGAGCGCGGGAATAAGTCAACTAGAGCGCATAAGGGAAGAAACTAAAACGTGTGACAAAGGCAACTAGAGTAGCGCGTGACGGAGGCAACTAGAGTAGCGCGTGAGGAAGTCAACTAGAGCGCGTGACGGAGGTAACTAGAGGAGCGCGGAAATGAGTCAACTAGAGCGCATAAGGGAAGAAACTAGAGCGTGTGACAGAGGCAACTAGAGAAGCGCTTGAGGGAGGCAACTAGAGCGTATGACAGAGGCAACTAGAGGAGCGCGGGAGTGAGTCAACTAGAGCTCGTGAGGGATGCAATTAGAGCGCGTGACAGAGGCAACTAGAGGAGCGCGTGAGGAGTCAACTAGAGTACGTGACGAAACCAACCAGAGCGCGGGCACACTGTGTGTGGGAATTACACACGGAAAAAACTAGAGTGCATGAAGGAGGCAATTGGAGCGTATGACGGAGGGAAGCAACTCTAGACCGCGTGACGAAAGCAACTAGAGCGTGTGACAGTGGCAACTAAAGCGTGTCACGGAGTGCTTGATGCAGACAACTAGAGCGCGTAACGAAAGCAGCAAGAGCAACTAGAGCGTATGACGGTGGCAACTATAGGGCGTAAGGGAGTCAACTAGAGGGCGTGACGAAACCAACCAGAGTGTGAGCGCTCGTTAGCGTGCCTGGGAGTTGTAGACGGAGGCAAAAAGAGTGCGTGAAGGAGGCAACCGGAGCGTATGACGAAGTGAAGCAACTATAGACCGCGTGACGAAAGCAACTAGAGCGTGTGACAGTGGCAACTAAAGCGTGCCACGGAGGCTATTAGAGTGTTTGATGCAGAAAACTAGAGCGCGTAACGAAAACACCAGAGGCAACTAGATTCGTGTGTATTGCGGAGTCTATTAGAGTGCTTCATGCTGGCAACTAGAGCGCGTGATGAAAGCAACTAGAGCGTGTGCTAATCATTCACAACTGCAACTGAGAAGCTTTCTCAAAAGCCTTACGTAGATCAGACATTGCAGTTTCTGATGTTTTAAGTTTCTTTGATAATTCAAAATGCTCGTAAAATATTTGAGAGGTATGGGATTACGGGTTTATATTTCAAATACATATGGGCTACTGTTGTTTTAAGACGAGGCAAATCAGTTTTTGTGCAGTTTGATGTGTGTATGCATTCATGCAAGAAGAACATCCCGATTTTTCCCCAGGCCTTGCATCGAATAACATTATCGAACCCCGAACGATCAATGTATCCAATTTCAGTTCCAGTTCTTAATCAACCAAGAATAAATGTGGTTGCTCTCTAATTATAGTAACGTCATATATGGTTTCACTGATCGCAAACTACCAAGGGCCATGGATCGTTCAAACCTGGATATTATTACTAGGCATTTGTATGATGTCAACACAAATCCCTTCTAAAGGCAAAGATCACAGCCTTAGTGTTTGCTAATAGCCGAACAGAGGGTAGAACTATTTTCCTAATAATCAGTTGTAACAACCTATGAGAGTAAAAGGAAAACTTCAAAACAGCTTACCTTGGGGCGGAAGTAAAGCCAGTGGCAAAAAAAAGAACGGAAACGTTCCAAGCAAGAATAGAGTATTTGAGCTCCAACAGTCAAACATTTTCTTTTAGCTCTTGTTTGAACACTGAGCTTCCAAACCAACTGGTAAAAGGGGCTTAAAATTTTAGAATAACGTTTGTTTAACTACTGTTACCATTTTAGCTTCGCCTGCAGGTTTGGTTAGACCAACCGTCTTGCCATTCTTGCCCCTAATGAGCATCAAAAGCTGTAGTTTGCCTGATTGGTTCAACTGGGATATTGCAATATATTTAACAATACTGGCGAAGTTGATCTATATGTCACTTTCTTAATGGGATCTTTAAACATAAGAAGTCAAGCAGAAACCGATGTTTATCAATGTCAGGACAAAATTAATTTGCCGGGGCGGTTACTTGGTAAAACAGGGGCTTGATTGGTGTGTTTTTTAGCAAACTTTAAAGCATGGCTTTTGTTCCAATCGGAAAGTGTAGAGTTTGGATTTGTTGATTTACAGCTCACTTGGCACAAGTTTGGGAATATAAAAAAATGCTCAATAACTTTGGATGGATCACATGTTTCCTGCATCCAACTTCAATTCTAGACATTTTAGGTAGTTAAATAGCCCCTTCACATCCCCCTCCTCCCTCCACCACCACCCCCACAACCACTACCACTTCTTCTTTCTTTATCGATCGGGGGCTTTAACATAGAAAACTATCGAAACACTTGTCGCAGACAACTATGTAATAAAATTGTTTAAACAACGCAGAAATTTGTATATACCGTGCATGTTGTTACGTTTATTCTGTTTCTTTATGCATCTACAGTTTTATTGTGCATTACCATTGTCTTTTTTTTAAAATCGACCCGTTTCCAAAACAAAGCAGCATCACTAGTTTCATTACTTAATTCATAAGATCTTTCTTTTTTTACCTTACCAGATATAACGAAGACCCTCAAAACTAAAATAGAAATCAAGGTCTAGCAAACGACTATGGATTACTTCGATGTAAATGCGATTTTGAAGCACCCGTTTTAATCAAATACGTTTCCCCTTTTCCGACGAATTGATTCTTCTAAATTTGTAAGGTTTTTTGGCTTGTTACCATACAGAAACTTTTTTTGAACAACAATTTTCTTTTATAAGGAAGAGTGATAATAAAAAGATACCGAAACCCTTGATGACCCGAAATATAAATGTAAAATTACACCATGTTGTGTTTTGAAACATACGAAGTTTATAGCAAAACAATTAGTCCATGGAGAAAAATAATACTTGGTTTGGAGAACTATTTTTAAGAAATAAACAGATGGTGCATCCACACAACGCCAATGTGAGTAGTGTTGCTTCACAAATGACATTTTGCATTGACAAGCTAGAGCTTCACCTGAAAGTGAAATAGAAAACAACAGGCTTAGCTATCCAACGGCTTGTATGAAGGAACATTTTCATGGAACATTGTTCAGGAACACTTAGAGTATCTATCATCTATATGGGACTAGAGGGATGTTTCTCTCTATTGATGTAACACAAAAATTGAAGTGAAAATGATTTAGTTTCAGTCATCTCAATTGCTGCCTTGAGCTCAAGTCAGTTGCTGTCACTGTTATTGTAAATTAACCACATTTAATGGTTGAATTAATGTGTTTTACCCAATATCAATAGGTCAAGGGCAGTAGTAATTGTAAGGAATTAGTATTGACTTTACTACTTAAGAATACTTTGTTTGACAGAAGCTTGAAACACTGCAATAAATTACATTTTCGTTTCTTTCAAAGTTTTGAGCCCTACCTGTAGTTTAATGAACTCAGTACTTGCTGGAATATTGTATCAAGTGTTTTGCGAACCCATTCATTCATAAATTTTAATTTCAATTTAAATTGAAATGAATTTTTTCCTTAAGACAGTACTAGATAAAGTTTGTTTCCACTAAAACGTTAAACGAAAGTTTTCAGTATATTATTTGGTTAATTTAGGCATTGACGTTTCTGTCCTTGAGCAAAAAACAGCTTTACCCGATTTGTTCCAGTCGACTCAGCTGCATAAATGAGTATAATAGCTTCTGCTGAGGGCTAACCTGCGATGGACTAGCGTCCTGTCGAGGGGTCAATCAAAGACTTATCCGCTTAACGCTACGGAAATCCGGGATATGCGCCGGCCTAATGGTCCACTTTTAAAGGCTCGTACAGAAAGGTTTTAGGGATTCTAAAGCATAGGTTACTCGTCATGTACCTTAAAACGAGTTGTTGTTGGTTTCAATGATTCCCATTTACAACCTAGTTTGTTGCTGCACTTATCTTTTTGCAATAGTCTGTACTAATAGAAGGATAACTAATATTTTTCAGTACAATTTGTATTGGCAAATTATCCCTGAAACTTGAGCTGACGTACTTATCATTGAGCAGGTTTGATAAAATTATATTTTTTGCCTTAGTGTTTCGCTTTAACGGACCAATTTTCATTCTCCCAGAACTAAGTGTCTAAGTGTCAAATTACGATAATGTGACAGCACACTGTTTTTTAACATACCCAATATAAGAATTCAAATTCATGAGCGCATTCCTGGGAAGAGACGACTCTTTTATGTTGCATATAAACGCTTTGTGTATAGTGAAAATGCAATTGAAATCAAACGCACAAGCAATAAGAATTATTTCAGAAATTCATGCTGTGCGTGTTGTCCAGACGATTCTTCAAATCCCCCAAATCCACTTCCACTATACAAGATAAAAGTGTGAAACACAAGGAAATTAAAACACGCGCAACATGTTCAAACAGAATGCTTGGACATTATTAAGATATATTGCTACACGGTGCAACATTACCGACAACATTGCGCGCAATGGAAGATTGTACCGTGTAACCACCTTTGAAATTGTTGCATGCAACGTTGCGCGGAGTAGAAACCGATCCTAGTCAATTAGGCAACGGTTTCGCCGTGTGGCTACACGATGGGTTTCATTTGCGCCCAACGTTGCATGCATGCAATGCTGCACCGTGTAGCCATGCCTGAAACTGAGTCAAATCCTGCAGCATTGCATGCAACGATTTCGCCGTGTGGCCACACAGAAAAAAATAAGTTACACGCACAACGTTTCAAGCAATGTTGCATCGTGTAGCCATCTCTTAATCACAGATGCGTGAGAGGTGCGTTGCGCATTTCTAATTACGTTGAGCTGACACCATATCCAAATGTGGGTGTCGCGTCAGGGCAAAACGTATCTCGAGATAAAGGATATTATCTCATTTATGTATTGGTAATAGACGGTTGCAAAACTTTCTGTTTTGCTGTAGCAGCGAATAATATATTGCCCTGGCGGTATCTTTAGGTGTAATTAGATACGGTATGAGCTTTGAATAGGGAAACATGTAGCTAGAGAGAAACACGAATCTCAAGAGCCTTCTTAGTTGAGCACGAAACATTTCCATCAATTTTCCAGTTTACGCATAAATCAAATTTTGATATTTTATATACACTTGTTTTTTATAGTTAGAATGGGATATTGTGTTTTTAGTTATACATTGTTGTATGATTCCGAAACCCCAATGACCCATAGTGTCAGCTATTTGTTTGCATCGCGCTGAGTGTCGAAAGTAAATTAAGAAATTTAGTTTGGTAATAATCAACTTTCGTTTTCTCTCCGTGTATTTACGTAAAGAAAAGTCAAAACATGCTTTTTTCGTTATAATTCATGTTCTTATCTTCATATAATATGATTTAGCTTGGTAATCTGCACGTTGATGTTAGTTCCGCTTTCATATTCAGGTGAGTTCTTGGCACCGTTGATTTTCTTTCAAGTGTTAAGGAAATCTTTAAACTCTTTTCCGAACCACAATAGAGAATCTAAAAAAATACAAAAGTATAAATTTCTCTAGATTTAGAACTTTCATTATAGTCGATGTTATGAAAACACTTTATCTGTAAATACCTGTTGGAAAAGGAGAAGTGAAATTTTGACTTCTAACTTTAAAAGTAGAATAGTGTGAGCTCACGTAAGCAGGATAATGAGCAACAAATAGCAATAAGTCTTTGGAAATTAGGCAGCTTACAGTGGTCATTGTATCAAGCATCACAAAGAAAAGCTAACAACATCAAAATAATACCAAAATCTTGCCTATGCGGAACAATTTTTTTTTTCCCGCACTCTTTGAGTATTGGTCAGTAGATGTAAAACTATCTAAAAGTTGTCGATGCATGGTGAGAACCACATAAGTTTCACCTGAAATCAAGCCCACGTGTTTGGTACACAGTACATCAAATTTTACGTAGAAGAACAGAGCAACTTAAGTGGATAATATTTAACAGGACTAAAGGAAAATTTTTCTGGATTCTAGACAAAACTTTAAGGTGAGAAACAAAACTGTTTTGAATTGAAAAAGAGTAATGATAACTAATTTGTTCCATCTCTGTATTTGCACAAGCGGCTCATTTAACCAGACAATCCAAACTAGTTAGGCCTGTCAAAAGTAACGTATTGTTTAAATGGAGAGTCGACAACGTTCTAACCGGCTAGCATGTGAGTCATATACAGTTCGGGGTGTTGAACTCGTCTACTAGAGTTAAATTTCTAGATGTTGCTAAAGGTGGAAAGGTGTAGGAGATAACTCCTTGTTCAACTGACTGGACACGGTACAATGGGCGTTTCACCTGGTATAGTGATCTTGCAAAAAATAACCATAGAAGTTCTATTTTTAGAGTTATATTAATTGTGGGTTCTTCCTGGAAGCTTCCCCAACAAAACAGGGACTTAGGTGTCATACAAAAAATCCATTTTGATTTTCGATGACAGCGAGACGAGTAAATACTTATACTAAAGTTCTCTTTGGACGACTGTTTCTTTAAGCGCACATCAATACGACCTTCAACTGCTTTTGTGCTCATGACTAAAAAATTGTTTAAGGGTTTATCAAGTTCGCCCTTGCCCTTCCCCTCGAGTTTGAATTTTTGCTCGACCGTTCAGATCCGATTGAGAGCTAGTCAGACATAGGCTGCTCACTGCGGCCGTTGGGCACATTGGCTGGTTTGTGACAGTGATATTCCGGGCGAAAACTCGGGAACAATTCAGCTTTGTTACAAATTTATTTTGAAGGGAGGATTTTGAGAAGTTTTTGAACTTTTATTGATATATATTTGGAGTTTTACAAGCGCTCGAGTTCGATAGGGTCGATGTTGAGTTTCCAACCTTCTCTTCTTTATTACTTTTCCCTCCACGCTCGTCTCCACTGATTCAATGATTCATAAACAAAGCACCCGAAACACCACAGAATAATGGGAAAAAAAGGTCGACTTAAGGATATTGAGGTGTTTTGTAATATTTATTTCATTTCAACAACATTTCGAGGCAAAATGTAAAAGCCCACATACATCTGTTTAAAATGTCACACACATAAATTGGGTTACCCTTGCAGCTGGAGTACATACTTTCCATAGAGAACGTTTGAGAGAAATTTACTTTTCATCTTCAGTAGTTCGCCCTACATGATTAAATCTTATTTTCTGATTACTAAATGTCCTAAATTGTATGTTTTTATACGTAAGGAGAAGTTAGATGCTGATAACTCGGATAGTTGATGCATCAAACAGTTAGCTTCATTGTTCACCATTTAGGTCGTCAAGGTTTTCATACATTATGCCGTTGTAGTGGTCAAGATTTATGTAAATCTGCAAAAAAAATGGAAAAAAAGACTCAGTTTTGAACTTAAACAATTTACACTTTAATTCCCCACATTAATTTGTAACATCCCCATTACACTTGTTAAAATTCCACAACGTTTAAATATTTCATAATTAAACAAAACCGATGACAATTTCATGAATTCTTACCCGTTTACTTTCTTTCATGCTTTTCAAAGCGTCTCTCAAAAAAGAAAAAAATGGTCGTGCGTCCGGATTCTCTTGCCAGCAGTCCAACATGAACTGGTACCTAATTGAGAACAAACAGTCGCTGCGGTTTGAATTTCTACATACTTACTCATAGGACTCGTTAATAGATTGTAAGATGTTATGTTTGTAGATGATCTATACTTCGTTGTTACAAAGACTTCTTTAGAGCAAATTTGAACACATACACAGCAGCATTTTCTCTTCAGACCTGATCATCATTCATAACAACATTCCGTATATAAGCAAATCCAGAAGTTCTACGAAATGCTGTTAAAGAAGATATTTGTCTTAAATGTTATCTTTTCTAAGTTACAAATTAAACATCTTGTTGGGGTGATGATCCAAACAGGTTTCGCTGAATAAGACATATTTCTTAACACAATAGGTATACTTACAAACGCTGGTCTACATGTTGTGGTTTGGGCATTCTGAATCCTTCTTGTAACATCTGAGCAATCTTATGACCATTCATGTTTGGATATGGACAACCACCTGGAATGAGTGATATCGTGACAGTTTGTAACAAGTGATTCTATTATAATAAGCTGAAACTCTCAGCACTATAAAGAAATTTTTCCTGTTACTCTTTTTGGTTAAGGATTTGTGTTTGAACCTCTAGCTATGGTGCAGTTGTAATAGGCAGTAAATTGATTTTACTTGTTGATGGGTTTACTTTTTAATAGATTAATGTACATAATTACCATTCTCTTTAATTTATCAGCCACTGTTAGTTTGATAAAATGGTTTTCAGTTAACGTTAATCATTTTCGGTAAATACAAGTCAAAGAATAGCTTTTGAGATGTTATAAAATCTAGTAAGAACGGAAAGAAAGAAAGGAGTACCTACCAATTGTGAACAACTCGTAAAGCAACACCCCAAAGCTCCACCTAGTAAACAAAATACAAGAGTCATAAGCAAAAGAAAAAAAAGTAAAATGAAACTCTTAAATTTACAAAAGCTACATAAAATGATATTTTATTTGCATTGGCCATATCGGTGTTCAATATCTCCGATCAACGGTTTATTCATCATTTTTCGTTCATTTCAGTATCAAACAAAAAACGATTGCGACTACTTCGTTTATTTAACAATCAGGTTGTACTTACACATCGCTTTTTGTCGTGTATTTTCCAAACATTAAAGATTCATATGATGTCCATTTCACTGGTAGACGACCCTGAAAATGTTTACAACTTTTCATTATTACTTTGCTTTTTCTTGTCGAAAAAACGTTGCCAATTATATCGTAACAGGAGCTTTTAGTTTTTAGCTGTTTTTTTTTTAACTTTGATGGTATCTCCTCAGTTCTGTATTGCTTATAAGTATTATGAGGTACTTTTAAGTCTTTGTCTGTTTCAAGATACAAACAAACAGGGGGTAGGCGCATTTTTAAAGATTAACTTTCAGCAATTTCAACACAGAGGTCAACAAGGTGCTGTAGGTGCTTAGTTCCTTTACTATCTAGAACATTTCAATTCCAAGTTTTGATTTAGCCTGTCTCTTTTTCTTGAATGATTTTTTGCCTCTTATTATTGTTACGTGTGTCTCTTGTGTTACAATGGAGGGGTGAATGTCAGACTTCTATATTCCTACTATCTAGCTCATCATTGGGTTTGGAAGAAAACCACAGCCATATCTATCCTCTTTTGATTGTTTACTAGTTCATTTTTCCTTTGATGGCAAGTTATAAACAAGTACCTTCGATGTTTTTATGTAGATATCTTCTTGTTGCAAATCTCTTGCCATTCCAAAGTCCGTAACTTTACACGTTTCGCCTTCCCCAACAAGAACGTTTCTGGCAGCCAGGTCCCGGTGGATTATCTGCATTAATAGAAAGTGTAACGGATTTGTATTTACTGAAGAGCCACTAATACTTTTTTGTACACCAAACAACATCTATCAAGAATCACCTTTTTGGAAGATAGATAAACCATTCCATCAGCAACTTGCCACGCAAACTTGATGAGTTGCTTTGATGTAAGCGTTGTTTTGGGTTTTATATCCAGGTCCTTGTAGTAAGTGTCATTTATACCACGGCTTTTCCTCAGGTAACCAAGGAGATCTCCTAATGGAACATACTCAATTATCACCATCAAGGGTTCTGTTGCATTAACAAACAGAAACTTATATATACAATTCTCGAAGTGTTAACAATAGTGTCACGTTTAAAAAACGACCTAAGCACGATTTTCAGTTTAACATGTGAATTAATAAAACAAGAGGCGTCATCTAAACCGGCTGGCGTGGGTGAGGCTAAAGCAAATCAGAACAAAAAAAACTTGGGTTCTCAGGGAGAAAACCGTTATCAAATCCACGATAAAAGCCAAAGTCTTACCAAGTAGGTGAGCTGCAAACTTACCTTTCTCAGTTACACATCCTAGCAGTTTAATGACATGCGGGTGAGGCTTTAGTCGTTTCATTAACTGTAGCTCAGATAGCAAATCTCTCCTGTCCGTGTCCTTGGCGTTCTCTAGAGTAAAGAGTGTGAATTATACTACTTGCTCAACAACTGAGACAAGGTAATTCTCACCAAAGCTTCCTTAATTAAGACTTGGAATCATGCCTTCATCGAGTTTTAAATGGATGCTTCAATAAATTGTTTTCTTTGTTAATATTTGGTAGAAACGTTTACACTTTCAAAGGGTGTGATACACAGGACTTGCTATGTAGCATTCATCAAAAATTGTTACCGAATTCGATTTTGCTCCGAGCTATCGAGCATGTTTAAAATCGAAAAAAATAGTATTGAGAGTAATTTGAAAAGTAGGTTGATAGGCCCATCCACTGTGGATGTTACTCTATAGAGCAGTTGGTAGATGATTATCACTGCTAGTCTCAAGTGTTACAATTTCGAGTTCCTATGCAGTCCGGAAAATGTTCTCAAGCCTTTTTTAAGCTCTGATTTCTCCAACTGCAAAGTCTGTTACTTAAAAGATATAATAAGTACTCCAGGGGTTAAAATACCCACACAAATACAGTTAAGTATCCGAACTGGTTGGTTCGGCATACCAGTAGGGATTACAACATACCAAACTTAAATGAGGTGAATTCAATTTTGGGATCAGCTCATAGCCAACTTAAATCCTGCCAGTGGGTTATCGAGACTATCTAGGGAAACCTCATGCAAAACCGGAAACCAATCACACAACACGCTATATTAAAGCTACGACCTAGGTTTGGAACATGCTGCTTTAAATAACAGCTAGTTATCTATTCTAAAGATTTTCATAGCTTTAGAAGAGGATTCTTAAATCTACTAACTCTTCAGCATCTTGACGGCTACGACTGTGCTCCTATTCTCATTTGGTAAATCTTCTACTGTGGCCCTGGCAACCTGGCCAAATGCTCCTTTACCAATGATCCTTGAAACAGAAACTTTGTCCGGGGAAATCTCCCAACTTCTTGTCATAGGTACCAAAGGCATGTAATTAGAACAAAGTGGAGGTGGCGAGGAACTAGCAACGTTTTCATCATCGTCAGCTGTTACATTCTGTTTAAATGGAGAAACAGAAGGCAGAGAGGACTGAATCTAACAGGAGACGTTAACACTCCCCTGGCAAACTATACCAACCAGGTTTAGTCCCTTGATTGAACATTTTCTTTCATTTGTAATCAGTATTCTGTTTGAGCCTAAAGCTTAAACTTCACTAAAAACTTAATGAAACTTTTGTGTTTTATTTGTAATTCACCTACATAGTCAAACTGAACTGTGTAAAAAATGGATTTCAAATCTTTGGATACCTATTTTAACATAGAACAATCTAACTTGGGCTACACATTAGTGCGTTCACAAAACAGAGAAAAAACAGAGACAAAACAGTTCTTGGCTTACTTAAGCTATATACATATACTAATAATGTTAGCTATGTTAAAATAAACAATTTCAGTAAAATTCAATTTCTTTGTTCATAAATTGTATTAAAGAAATATGCTTAGGTATAGCCAGATATTTTTCCTTTTGGTATAAAATTGCCATCCCAATAAATGAATAATTAGGTCTTTTGAAAACTCATTAACTGTAAATGAATAGAGAACAGTCTTGAATTCTGATTCCAAGATTAATTTTTTAAAAGCATTAAGCAATTTTCGTTTTTAATGGTTTATAAAGAGATTAAACAAACCTCCATTGAATGATCATTATCACTTGAGGCAACTGGAAAACTAAGAAAATAAGAAATGTTACCGTTTGTTGTACCAAAATGTAACAATAATATTTTCAAGAAGACAAACATTAGCACTAACTAACTAAAATGAAAACGATAACTGCATTAATGAATGAGACCGAACTAAAGTTTAAAAAGACACCATGAATAGGATATACAATAGCATTAGGAAAGCCAAAATAAAAATAATATTAATACTTATTTATTTATATTTAATTCAATATTAAAGTAAAACAATAGCGGAAATACTCTCTTAAGACTTTTCAATCTCAAACAGCCAGAGCTTTGTATACCCTCCTTAACTTACCTTTTCCTCTCTTCGCTGTCTAAAAAGACAAAAAAAGTTAAACATTAAGCAAATAATAGCAAGTGTTCCTTTGAAACAGATAAGCAAAAAATTACTTTTAAAGCGTGACCGTGCTTTATTTAAGACAGTTTATTCAAAAAAGCATTAAATTGCTGATTTGAAAACACTTTTGAGTATTTCTTTAAAATCAAAATGTTTCCGCCATAGGTCATCTCTCATGGTACATTCCAATTTTTTGAAAATGAAATATTCATTTTACAAAATATATTATCAGCATTTTTCTAAATTAATCTAAAAATGAACAGCATTGAATAAACTTTATAAAATAAATTCAGTAAAACACGCGCTCTGATTGGCCGAGGTCTGTTTTCTAAATCTGGATAGAAATCATGAATGAGGTCATCAGTTGTTATTATTTTATAAAAGTTTTAGAAGATATTTTCCGTGTTTCCATATTTTGTTGGAAACCCTCGGGATTGTTGGAAGAAAACTCCGAAATATTTTGAATCACTCGCTTTCAGCTTGTGATCCAAACCTTTTATCGTGTTCTCCCAACAATCCCTCGAGTTTCCAACAGAGTATGGAAACACGGGTATATGTCTTCTAAAGCTTAATCAGAAACGTTTTAAAAGACAAAGAACTTCTTGAAGTTTTTTTTAGTTTATACTAAACAAGTATGTTAAAAAACATTAATGCTACAATGTACTTTTAGAGGTTTAACTTGCTTACACTGATGAAAGAGTCCGTTTCACAATGCACGTTTAGTTTGACGTATCTTTACTAAGTGGTCTTCTTCTTTATGACATAGAAGACGTCTAGAAACTAAAAAAACGTTCCACAATAGACGATAATTTAACTCAACAAAGTTTGTACTCACTAGTCATCTTTCTTCTCAAATAAATAATGTAAAGAAACTGGAGAACGTTGGTAGCAACAAGAATGCCTATAGCGCTTCCATAGATTGTGTTGCTGGTACATGGAGTCGGGGCTTGCCTTAAGCTTCCTGCAACAAAATAGAACAATTTTTTTGTGTTCAGCAAAAACTTGCAATAAAATACAAAATAGGCAAGCAAGGGTATCAGTGAAGCAATTATATTTATAAGAAATGTGAAGAACTCAAGCATAAGCACACACAATATAAAACCTGGTGTACTTTATCCTCAAACATAGACAGCGAAGCCTTACATACCTGGAATTATCTTAATCTTTTTAAGAACGCTTTGGTCAAAGTGACTCTCCCCATATTTATTCCGGGCTGTTATACCAAACTGGTAACTCTTGCACCACTCCAAACCAGTCATTCTGTACAACAGATTGTCACCAGACGTGTCGTATTTCACCCAATCACCAAACCCTCCGTTATCGGCAACTTCTCTTCTCCACACAGTGTAGGTAAGTACTTTACCACCACGTGGCTCCGCAGGGGACCATCTTAGAGTGAAATCCCTCGAGGATACTTGTGATTTTGTGGTCTGCAGCAACGGAGAAGAAGGTTTGCCTGTAACTAGGGGATAGAAAGGAGATAAAATTATTTTTTGGGCGTTGTATGGCTAATCTATATCCAATCATTAACACTAGAAGGCATGAAGAAAAAAAATTAAATGAAGGCTTAAGGGGAAGGGGGAGGGATCAACCGGTCAATCGAACCTCCCCATCTTATTACAAAATATGCAACCAGTTGCCTCAAAACTTTGTATGTGTAATAAGTGTCACGTGTACTTCCATTTGAGCGTAGTCACGTGGAACCTAATGGCTTTCCAGGCAACAATAGCACAGAAACTCCAGTACCAAGTGTAAAATTGGTGTTTTTCAATGATATTTGTCTAATCGATTTAAAATTGATGTAAAACTTGTAATTAATATTTATTAGTATTCAACTATCTTTCAAATAATTTTTGCTACGTGATATGTAATTGGTTTCCATGGTAACAACAGCAAAGAAATGTTAAACATGAAATTTCTAAGAAAAACTGCTATTTAACTTATTTTAGTTCATTTAACTGTTTTTTGATTAATGACACATCTTTTGAACTTAATTTGATGACGTCATCACAGGAAACGACGAAACTCGTCATTTGCCTTCAAAGATTTTCTGCCTAGAAAAATGACTGAAACTTAATTATTTTTTGTCTATATTCCAAGTTCAGTAGTTTTTCTTTAAAAAATTCATACTTGTAAATATTTCTAGTTGATTTTAAACAAATTTACAAAATCCGAAACTTGGCCGATGGCCGCCATTTTGGATTTTCGGAAGTGGTTGCCATGGCAACATATTTAAGTTTTTCTAAAATTCAAGATGAGCTAGTAGATCATGTGCAATTACCATGCTAAGCGAAATGTTATTATTCTTAACCGTTTGCAACATTTTGATGTTGACAGTTTTGCAGTTTTGACATTTTGCTGTCGTTACTATGGAAACCATTTAGAGATCACGTGGCTTAAAGTAGTTGAAAGATAATTAAACACTTACATATATTAATTACAAGTGCAAGGTTTTTACTTCGATTTCACATCGAATGAATATCCTTGAAGAAAACCGATTTTACACTTGAAAGTGTTGTTTCTGTGCTGTGGTTACCATGGAAACCAATAAGTAACAACGGGCCTAGACTTAATTGCAAGTTCACGTGACACTTATAACGCATACCAAGTTTCATGGTAATTGGTTGCATACTTTTGAAATTAGACGGGGGGGATCCGATTGACCTCTCTCCTCCCCCCCCCCCCGCCCATGCCATCGTGTAACCTTTTTTTCTTCAGTTCTTTCAGGCAGAACACGGTTTTTTGAAAGCAAACGGCGAATTTCGTGGTTTCCCGTGATAACATCACCATTGATGGTGTCATCAAATTAGGTTCGAAAAATGTGTTATTATTCAAAGAACAGTTGTGCGAAAGCTTTTGGCAATCTGTAAAATAGCAAGTTTTTTATCCTAAAAATTTCGAGGGGGAGGTCAAAATGACCCCCCACCCCCCTCATGCCTTCTAGGGTTAAGGTTATTTTCAAACTATGTTGTCATTTGATGGCATGTTAGTCCCTGAAATTAGTTTTTTAAAAAGTGATGTTTTCTTTTTTTGTGCGGTTTAAAATATATTTAGTTCTTTTTTGGTTATAAAACATTTTTGCTATTTTTGATAACAATGAATAGCATAGTTGCTATAGAAACTAGAGATACATACCACAGTTCGTGGCTTTTTTGATAGCAGAGAGAAGGACACTTTCTCCATACTCGTTCCAGGCTGTAACACCGAATTGGTAGGTCTTACCGAACTCCAGCCCAGATATTAGGTATATCGGTGAGTTGCTTGTGGTGTTTTGTTTGAACCATTGGTCGACCTTCCCGTTATTCGCCATCTCTCGTCTCCAAATCGTGTACCTAAGGATTTTTCCTCCATTTTCAACCGCAGCAGACCAGGTTAGTAAGAAATCAGTTGAACAAAACTTACTTTCCTCTTCCTCTAACACGGAAATACCAGGCCTTCCTAAATAAAATTTCATCGATTTGTGAAATATTGGGAGTAAAGGACACCATTTTGGAAGTCTTTCTCAAAAAAAGGTGAAAAAGGTTTTCAACCATGATCAATCACATCAATCTAAATATAAATTTACACCACGCATTGTAATGATTAATTTTCTTTTATAGCAAAACAGAGGAACATATTGCTTTTCTCTAGCATGTCTTGGTGTAACCATGTTACACCTTATAACCCAAATTGTTTATATGAGTCCAATTACCTTTGGATTTTGTGGTAAAGTTTATACGAGCAGCATCGCCGTATCCAACAATGTTCCTGGCGTACAGCCAGACTGAATAAGTTGATCCTGGTTTCAATGGGCTTATCAATTTTTCCGTACCCACTTCTTTCAGTTCCATTTTAGTTTTGTCAGCTCCAGTTAGCTGATACTCTATTTTGTAATCTTCTACAGAACTACCTCCATTGTCAGCTGGTTTTTTCCATAGGAGTTTTACAAACGATGCATCTTTTTCCTTTAGTTTGATTTCCATTGGTTGCTTTGGTCTATCTGTTGGATATAAATTTAAAATTTGCTTTAACAACCTTTTACTAATAATTGCTTTACTACAAGAAAAAATTCTAACATGTGAAAAAAGACTTCTGTCTTTTTTGTAAACACGTACAGGGTTTGAAAAAATATACATTGCGAGTTCATTCACTTTTGAGGTGCGTTTTAGGATTCCTTTATGGCGGCTTTTTCTCAAGATTTAGCACACTGGCCTTATACTAAAGCTCTATAGTTCTTGTGGACAGCTTGCAAGAAAATCAGATATCATTTGCTACTTTTTAACGACCGATACTTACACAACTGAGTTACAGTAACGTTGTGAGTAGTACTTCCAACAAGGTTGGTGGCACGACAAGTATACTTTCCATAGTCCCCTGAGGAGACAGTTTTGATTACTAGTCTGCTACCACGAGCGATGACGAATACGTTGCTAGTGATTTTCTGACCTCCTGGTTTAAACCACTTGAAGGTAGGAGGTGGGTGCCCATCAGCGATGCAGACAAGGATTATTTCATTGTTGTTCCAGGAGGAAGTTGCATTGCTACTGTGTGGTATATCGATCTTCGGCTTGTCTGAAAGAGGGTGTAAAAAATATACTGTGTTTGTTACTAGTCGCAGTCATTGCTTGTCATTTATATCTAAAGTTTGCATGTATCAATTTTTGCTGTACCAGTTTCTCATACAATACACCAGTAAATACCATGCTGTCCGTGTGACAGTTGCCTGTGCTTGTTGTGATGTCTATCCGTGCGTAATTCTAGAAAGTAATGCTTACATCTCGTTTTTAATTGATTTGTGTTGATTAAGCTTGTATTTCTGCTAAAGTAAACGAATGAGACTAGGGGATACTTACAGTGTACAACTAGTGGTAGCTCTTCTGTTTCCTTTGTCCCAATAGTATTATTGGCTTTACATTTGTATTGACCAGAGTCGTTTCTGCTCACAGAGGCAAACAATAGAGTTGCAGAT
>JAOBRD020780351.1:0-30604 GCA_027575215.2 Hydrozoanthus sils
AATAAAGAGTCCAAACCCGTTTCTCGACTCGTCGGCCATTCTTTTGTTCAATTTAGGGCTTTTTAGATCAACTAATAACACGACTAAACATTTCTTGGTCGTTCTGGTTTATTACTTCTCAATATATATATCCTGGATGAGATTTCTAAGTCTTTAATTATTGAGGGCCTTTTCTGATAGAACATGTAGACTACAGGCATCGGCGTAACAAAGATTTTCTTGTTGTTTTGTAACTTCGTTATAACAGGGTCTCGTTATAACGAAATTAACTGTCCCCGGTCCCTTGGCACTTTGTTTTATCGAGGTTGCACTGCAGTGAAAGTTCTCAGAAAGAATATATTGGCACATTTAGGCACCATTGTGCTGCGGCTTTTCGCTTTTCCCACACAAGAATGTTCATCAACCTATGTACAAAATAGTTTTAAAGTAAAAAGCAGTGACACTTTATTCTAAAGCAATGTTTTTTGTGCTATAATAATTAAGCCAAACATACACTCCCACGTAGAAATTTGCTTCAATTCAAAATTGAAACAGAAATGTTTCAACCAGTGAGTGAACTGGAAAGAAATAAGTGAGATTTATAAGTTTAGCCAATCAGATCAACAGTTTAACAATATCGCAATTAAGACCTTTCTGCATTCCACGGCCGTTGGCGTGCCTAGTTCTTGAAATACTTAATGAAATTAACATTCAAAACTAGTTAGAAAGCGAATCATACGCGAAACTGCTTGAAAACAAGCTAGAAAATAATATAGAGCCTTACTACTGAAGAGGAAAGAAACTACTTTTGTACGGATAAAGGCAATTCAAGAGAATGTTACTTTCCCGTAAATGCAGTCGTTCCTCATCTTCGGCTGAATTGACTGAAAGCGAAATCCACATTTCTTGTGTTCAGTGTTCTCCGATTCCACGGTCCATTTCGGCAAGCGTACAAGCAGGAAATTTCCCTGTCGCGCACTCAGAGGCTGGATTAGTTGGCGAGTTATTAAATCAAGAAATACAATCCTTTAGCACTGGTAATGAAACTACTGATTCTTTTCCTGGCAAAAATCTGAATGAACAAGCTGCGCTTTCTTCGAATGGCGGAGAGTGCAACGGTAGAGCGGTATTCTATCGACAACGGAGCAATTTGAATGTTTCGCTTCCTTCGTCAAATGGAGGCACCATAGGTCATGCTCAAAACAGACAAAGAGTAAAACAAGCATGGCTTGCTGAAGAAGATGATATGGATGCCACTCTTAAGACAGTAACTGAGCAAGACTCGAGAGAATCTGTCGTCCCAAAAAGTGTTAAATTTCGATCAATCGTTTTAAATTATTTCCAGTCTAAAGATGAGCGTACGGTAGACGTATTCTCGGACGAGACTGAAGAATTTCAAGCAAGCGCATGTGGTGACGAATTCAAAGCAGTCGGAACGGCAACAAAGGTTGCAAAACAAGCTTGGGCCGATATAGAGAGCGAAAACACAAGAATTGACCTTGTAAGCCACACTCCTAAACGACGAGGGGCAATATGTGAGGAAATTGAGAAGAAAACGTGCCTGGTGAAAATCAATGGAGCGAATATGAGTCTGTTTGACCTTAGAATGGATCTTATTTGCTTGCCAAAGGAAGTACGAATAAGTTTGAAACTTTAGAATAAACCAGAAAGAGTAATTGTTGCTTGAGATTTATTAATAAACTTGGTACTCTTTAGAGTTGCCACACGTACATTCTTTGTAAAATTTCCACAGTTTTTAAAACCACATCATGGAAAGATTACTCAGCATATCTATCTCATATTTGCAAGGAAAGATTGTTTTGCAGACTGATTTCATTATTCAGAAGTTTTGTTTCTGTAGCTGATTCTGAAAGAAGAGTGCGTATGCTAATTAGGCAAAAAATGTATAGGGATACACTCGCCAATTCAAATCTAAGAATGAACCACACGAGGACCTCTCCGAAGCGCCGGACTGCGCATGCCCTCGTAATAGGCGACTGCAAGATTTCTCTAATATACATGTACAAAGTTAAGCACAATTTAGCTAGCTCCTGAACATCTCGCAGACATTTTCACTGTCAAAGAAAACGAATATTCTCTGCGAAACTCAGACTTTAATATTCCCTGCTTTAACACAATAAAATACGGGAAACACATTGTGAAATATATCGGACCATTCATGTGATCAATTAGCTTGCACATACCAAAAGAAACGAGCCAACTCTGAAACGTTTTTTTTTGATTATTTGCTGTAAATAGGCATTTTAGAAACGTTTAGATTGTACTAGTAACCGGCCAATTCAGCTTTCACTAGCTAACTACATCGACGCCTAAAACAAGTTTAATATTACTATTATTTAGTTCGTGAACCACGTGTAGACCGTATGATCGCAAGGTCTGTGCCGTGCGTCCGCCAATGCCATATAAATGCACATCGGCTGTACAAAAAAGGCCAAAGGACCATGAAGTCCTTGGGTGAAAATGCCGAGAGAGGTCCCGTTTAGGTCTTTTCACGAAGGAATGACCCAGAATTAGAACTCTGGGAATGCCCCCCATAATTAAGGACGATAACTGCACTAAATGGCAAAAAATAATGCCGTAAAAGGGGTGAAAGACAACAACTTGTACTTACCAAAATATAGATTGAAAGCCAGCAGAGAACTATAATAGAAACAGTCGTGGGATAGGCTCAGAAGGGCTCGGCAGACAGTACTCAAAAGCAGGTTTAGAAACTTGGACGAACTCGTCCGATGTCAAGTGAGAATGGTGCTACACCCCTGGCAAAAGAGGTTCTTTAATCGAACTAGCCCAAGCCTCCTGGTTGGTCTTTCCAAAGATATTAAAGCTGATAAGCTATATATGGATATAGTTCTCTTAACAGCCAGATTGAAGACACTGGCCCTTGTTGTCTAACGTGGAGAGTTACACAATTGTTCATACAATAACTAGACTAGAGATCCCCTGAGCGTTGTTGTCTAACATTGAGGGTTACACAACAATTCTTTAAATAACCAAAATGAACACACAAGTTATTGTTGTCTGACATTCGAGAACGCGCATGACTTGCCACACACAAATCAAACCGCTAATAACTAGGGTCGGCAAGAAAACATAAAAATTCTATTTGTGCCAAATATTTAATTTTTATTATAACTATTATTTTTGTTATTGTCATTTTCATTATTATTATTATTGTTGTTTTTATTGTTATTATTATCATTATTATTATTCTTATTATTATAAATAATAAGTAATGTGAATGACATAGTAACCATATTACCCAAACCCGACACATGTGATGTAACTTACGAAGAAAGCGAATTGTGCAACACTAGCAGAATTAAGAACAGTTTTATGTACAGTATATTATGTATTAAACAAAATCAGCCAGGACACGTGCTGTCACAAAATGGCACCAAGGGTAATTCTAACGTCAATTAGAGTAATTAATTTCAAAGTCACTTAATCATTATTAATTAATTGGGTTAATTAATTATTATTTAGTCAGCGTATAGACCTTTTTCAGAAATGGCGGTGACATTTTGATGTTCTTTTGTGCATTCAAATTAGTCTGGCTAGCCTCGTTCTTGAGTTAAACTTTCAAAAGAATAAATGTTATCGAAAATGAGGATAGAAAGGCTAATTTGAATGCACATAAAAGGGTATTAAAATCCGCGTCATTTTTGAAAACGGTCTATATAATTGTTTAATATTACTGTATATACTAAAAAAAAGATATAGGTGAAACAAGGAAAACTTAAAATCATCTGCTGACTAGCTAGAAATTGGAGTAACTGTGTTTGTTTCATTAGAAACAACTAAATCGCTGTATAAAAGCAAGAATTACTGACAAATAAAAGGAAAAGTGTGAACATCTGTCTTTTAAACCAAAACAATTAAGAAAATGAGAAAAGATCAAAAAGCGGGATGCGGGATATCAAAGTTGTTGTATAGAATGAAAGAAACCGCTTCTCAAGTGTGAGTGATCGGAAAAAATTCTGAGTCACTGACGGGAATCGAACCCGCAACCCTCTGATTACCAGTCAGATGCTTTACCCACTGAGCTACAGAGACACACATGGGGAGCCGAGTCGCAGGATAAGTTCTTGTCTATTCCCCGCTGGACATTCTATACAACACCAAGTTGCAAACTTCTACATTAATCATTTGATAATAGTATCATATAGCTTTTGCTATTGGGCATATATCGAGTTAGCAGATGCAAGACGTGTGTCCAGCGTGGAATAGAATAGAACTTATCCTGCGACTCGGCTCCCCATGTGAGTGTCTGTAGCTCAGTGGGTAGAGCATCTGACCGGTAATCAGAGGGTTGAGGGTTCGATTCCCGTCTGTGACTCAGATATTTTTCTGGTCACTCAAACTTAAGAAGCGGTTTCCTTCATAGTATATAAACTAGTTTTTAAGTAAATTTACAAAGAAAAGAAATTCTAAGGTGGCTATATAAAGGTGGACTTACCCAGAGTCTCTTGCCTCGTTCGTGGAACTTTTCTATCTATAACCAACTTCGCACAGCTGGAATGCAGATTGTTTCCTTCTTCTTTTTGTTTGTGAAATTTTTCTTAAAGAGAGCCTGCACTCCAAAAGTTTTTCGTTTATGTTTAAGAACATCTGTTAAGGATTCCAGAAAAAGTAATTTTAGGGCGTCTCCTCGCCGTTAAAGATAGTTTACAAAACGTACAAGGTGGACGTCAAGGAAGCCACCAAGGGTAAGGTTCGCGGAACCAAGACGATCTCAAAGCCTGAACGTGGCGCTAAGCCATCTGAGAGGGGTTAGGGTTAGGGGAACCAAGACGGTTTCAAAGCCTGAACGTGGCGCTAAGCCATCTGAGAGGGGTTAGAGTTAGGGGAACCAAGACGGTCTCAAAGCCTGGGCGTGGCGCTAAGCCATCTGAGAGGGGTTAGGGTTAGGAGAACCAAGACGGTTTCAAAGCCTGGGCGTGGCGCTAACCCATCTGAGAGAGGGTAGGGTTAGGAGAACCACGACGGTCTCAAAGCCTTGGCGTGGCGCTAAGTAATCTGAGAGAGGGTAGGGTTAGGGGAACCAAGACGGTCTCAAAGCCTGGACGTGGCGCTAAGCCATCTGAGAGGGGTTAGGGTTAGGGGAACCAAGACGGTTTCAAAGCCTGGGCGTGGCGCTAACCCATCTGAGAGAGGGTAGGGTTAGGAGAACCACGACGGTCTCAAAGCCTGGACGTGGCGCTAAGCCATCTGAGAGGGGGTAGGGTTAGGGGAACCAAGACGGTCTCAAAGCCTGGACGTGGCGCTAACCCTTCTGAGGATGGGGGGGTAGGGTTAGGGGAACCACGACGGTCTCAAAGCCTGGACGTGGCGCTAACCCTTCTGAGGGGGGGTAGGGTAAGGGGAACCAAGACAGTCTCAAAGCCTGGACGTGGCGCTAACCCTTCTGAGGGGGGTAGGGTAAGGGGAACCACGACGGTCTCAAAGCCTGGGCGTGGCGCTAAGCCATCTGAGAGGAGGTAGGGTAAGGGGAACCAAGACGGTCTCAAAGCCTGGACGTGGTGCTATACCATCTTAGAGGGGGAAAGTAAGTAAGTAAGTAAGTAAGTAAATAAGTATAAGTAATTAATTAATTAAGTAAGTAAGCAAGCAAGCAAGTAAGTAAGAAAGTAGGTAAGTAAGTAGGTAGGTAAGTAGGTAAGTGACTTTATTTACCGAGTAAGTAAGTAAGTAAGTAAGTAAGTAAGTAAGTAAGTAAGAAAGTAAGTGACTTTATTTACCGAGGGTAACACGTGACTCTTACATAAAAACTACAGATAAATTTTTTACCTTCCCTAAGGTAATTTAACTTAAGCTAAGATGTGAAATATTATGTAAAAATATTAAAAATAACAATAATAATTTCAAATATCAACAGTGACAAGAATAGCATGCTAAGTAAAGAATTACATGTACGGGCGAAAATTTTAAAATAATAAAACGCTACAGATTAAAGTATTTCAATACGCTTATCAGCTTTCTGTTTTGATGACATATTTCTCCAAAGTTTCCTTTTTTTAAAAAGAGCCCCAACTGGTTTTAATGTTCTAATGTTTAAATCTATATTGGGCCATAGGAATAACAACGAGTCAGCACTTAAATCACATCTCAATTTAAATAAATCCAAATTCAACCAGTCTTTCAAATTTCTTGCTTTAGGTAAAACTTCTCCAGATAAATTAACTGAGTTGGAAACCATCTGAATTAATAGATTAGGTACTAGCGAACCAGAGGGCCTTAATAGGATAAATCCGTGTGCACTTCGCACCGGAATCACGTAATTCTATATAGTATGCAAACACAATACATTGGGTCACTACCTGTGGAATTTTACTAGATCAGTATATATTTGCATATGTTAATATTGGTTGCTTTTTTCGCTGCTGCATTCTTATTGCTACGCTGAGGAGGACCGATCAGGTCGAAAGGCCTATGTAGCTAAACTGAAACCGTAGCTGTATGGCGTGTCCTTAGTATATTTGTTCCATTCTTTGATAGTTCTTACGGAAAAGGTTCTTCCACACTCTTAGGATCTTTTGTATTTCGGACACATCTTGTTCACTTGACTGTAACGAGTTGTTCGAGTGTGATTGTCAGAGTTCTTTATCAAAAACAGAATCGTGGAACTTAGACTGTTAGAAAGTATGTCGAAAAAGAAGAAAAATGACTTTATTTCATTAAAACCACTCTTTTTGTTGCTGAGATATAAGGTTTTTCAAATATGCAAACTAGATAGGTTGTGATGTCATGTCAGGAACTCAGACGAGAGTAAATTATAAAACAACAGTTATCTCTTGTACTACTTCTGCAATGGACTTGAAACTTGGCAACAACTTCATACTTATCAAGGACATTCAACTATAGGAATTTTGATGTTGCCATAGCAACATGACAGTCGTAGACCTCATACTTTTAGAATTTAAAATTTCCGGTTTTTTCTTTTTTAAAGCATTTTCTACTCAAAAAAGCAGTTACAGTCATTCGCTCTGGTATTCGCTATATACGATGAAAAATAAAAGACTTTATTTATATTTTGGTGCCAAAAAAAACCTTTTACTTCAAAACAAAAACAGGTCTGGGACCGAAGATGTTGCCATAGCAACAGCATAACAAACATCACATCATGTGTATTTGTTAGTGTAAAACATTTATGCAAAGTTTCAGGATCATTGAACAGTTATTTCAAGAAATACTAGTTGTTTTGTGATTCTTCCACTTTTCAAGTTCCTGACATGACGTCACAAGCTATCTAATTTGCATATTTGAAAAATCTTAATATCTCTGCAACCAAGAGAGCTATTTTAATGAAATAAACGACATTTTTCATCTTTTTTGAAAAACTTTCTAACATTATAAATTCCATGATTCTGATATATACACTTTCGTACAAGATTGTTTTGATATTGGCAGCCAGTTTAGTTTGTTAAAAAGGTTTATTCAAGGTGTTCTTTTATTATCTGCATCGAGGATTCATTATTCTTGCCGCCTTCTTTTTGTAACTTTAGATTAAGCCTCTGGTGGCATTCAGCGCTGCAACTGTCCCATACTGAACTCCTTTACATGAGAGTAGGATTAATTATCGCGTTGTAGTAGGTTTCATGTTGCTGTGGTTTGAGGTACGGACTAATGTGCTTGAACAAGCCAAGGCGTTTGGACGACTTCTTTAATAACTCGTCAACGTGTTGTTCGTTCGTAGCTCATGTTGGTTTCTAAGATAATTACTAACAGTTTTTGCGATGTTAGAAAGCTTATATGTAGGCCAATCTGTAGGCCGGCGCAGAATCTGATTTCCCTCTGGGTCTAGTTTCGCTGATATTCGTTTACTTGTCACCAAGATCGCATAGCCTGGATATGGGTAATAGGGGGTAGGGTAAGGGGAACCAGTACGGCCTAAAATCAATCTTCTTTTTTCAGCTCCATTGCGGAAAAAACTCCCGTAGTATAAAGGCACATTGTGCCTTTGTACAATGTTAACACACGCTATATAGCCTGATCAAAAAGCACCGTTAAATCTGCTTTATTTTAAGATCCTTCTTAAAGTAGCCACATCAGAATACAGGTGAAATAATACAATGAGTTCTTTAATGATTTTTGTTATATATTCTAATACGGAAGTGATTGATTTTCTATGATTAGTTTCGGACGGTCAGCAAGAGGATTAAAAGTGAACGGAACGAAAGAACCGACATTAAGTACATTCTGACACCCTGGGTAGTCCTGAGCACATAATTCCCAAAAAATGGCCTAAAATTTATTCCCCAAATTCTCCTAAAAGCTCTAAAATTTTTCGGAAATTTCTAAAAATTATCTTTCTTTTCCTAAAATTCCAAAAAAAATCTTCGAAAAAAAGATCATTAAATCAAGGCGGATTTGTTGCACACTGTCGATAGGCCAAACTCTTTTGGTTCCCGGGAATACCAAAATGTAGGCTATTTTCAAATTTAGTATCGATTATTTAGGTTATTTTCGATATAATGGTTACCACAATTTCGTACCCAAGCCTCACCAGAGGTGGGGACGAGCAGAGCGTTCCTGGTTAATCTCGTACCCAGATCTTCTCCCGAGGGTTGAGAAGATCTGGGTACGAGATTACGTTCCTGGTCTGAGTCGACCTAGTCCCCAATATGCAATGGCGGGAAAGTTCAGTTCATATCCAAAATTAAAATGGCGTCCAGAGGTGGCTTTCTCGTTCGTGCTAGGAGACCTCATGGGCTACTGCCTTCAAAACACCACAAATTTCCTAAAAGAAGAAAGAAGAAACCAGAATGGGATGTAAGTTACTTCGCTTTGATCGATCGATGTTTGTCTGGACACAATCTGGGCGACTTTGGAGAACGTATACCGCTAAACAACAGTACTAGTTCAGTAATTGTATTCGATACTGACTGACTCGGTATAAACATGCAGTTCCCAATGCCAAGTTGTATTTGTCAAACGTCTGATCAAAAAGCAAGCTTCAAATATCCGTTGTTATTTATTTTGTGCTCTCGCTTTCCCCTTCGAACGCAGGGGAAATGTTGACACTGACACTGTCTAAAGTTAATGATAATTAACAAAATATTAATACTAAATTAAACGAAAATGAAAACTGTTTACTTTTTATAGCGTCATTTTTTCATTAAACCTACTCACTTGTGTGTTGAACATTCTCCAAAAATCACCGTGATAGATAACCTGTTCTATTTTCAAGTATAAACAATTTGGACTACATGAAAGATAGGAAGGGCTCTGTTGACAGACTGGCATAACTGCTGCAGTTTTGACTCTGAGAATGTGTTGTACACTCACCCAGAGAAACAAAACTAGCACCAACTACAGTCAGACTTTTTCACTTTTATGCTTGCAAATACACAGAATCCTTTGTTTGCACAGGGTATAATTCCTTCAGTAAATAGATAAGAAGAAATCACTGTTATTACCGAAGAAAGCTCTAGATTTAAAATTGGAATTATAATTATATTGTGGAGATAATTTTTTTATTGAAATATCTGTGTTTACTGTTTCAGGCAACGACAACAGATTTAACAGTTCATAAACCCACAAAACAGGAACTGGTAATGTTACTGACTCATGTGTTGACAGGGACATCCCCAGGGTTTTTGGAAGGGGGCGGAGAGGTTTTTGAAGTCCATGTTGGAAGAGAATTATAAGTTTACTATTTCAGAGCTTTTTTTCCTGGAAACTATTTGTTGTCAAGTGCAAATTAAAAATTAAAAAGTCTCAAAAACAAACACCCACCAAAAAACCAGATTCTCACGAGTTTTGTATTGCAAAACTTGTGGTAAAAAAAAACAATGAAAAAGGAGGGGGGAGGGAATCTGGAACCTCCCTCCAGTTACCCCCTGGCTAGTTCAAGAGTAGTTTTAATGGTTTGCTTAACTAAGCTACAGAATATATAAAATTTTCGAGTTTAGTGTCAAGCCTTAGTGCTTTTCCACAAACTATATAATGTACAGATCATGAACTTTGTATGTATTTTAGGAAGTCCACATCCCTTTAAGTCTCTTGGTTTCTTTGTGACCGGCTTCCTTGCCTATCTTCAGTTGTGATATTTAAAATGTGCAGTACATACAGTACACAGACATTAGACAGTTTAAAAAAAGGCAAAACAGATAATTTGAAACTGCACTCTCACATCTACAATTATTTTAACTGTATTAATTTTAACAGTTATTTCAAGAGCGTGTGATTGATATGAGATGGTAAACAACTAAAGAATTAATATGTAATGCAGAGTTGGCTATAAATCATCTCGTATCCAACAGAATTAATGCGAGTGGATTTATGGTTTTATTAGAGTTCTTGAGTTTTCCAAACCTATCAAGACTTGAAAATGACAGCTAAAACTTATTCAGAGCCATAATTATTTCAGCTTTGCAACACTACACAGTCAGTTTCCATATATGGTCAATTCAGTAAGTCAGCTGATAACCGATATTGAGTGAACCGATCAGAACACTAGAAACGCAATATTTGATATTGAAAATGTAATAATTTGTGATATCATGCCAAAGGTTTACATGCAATAACTGTTGAAAGGTAGGATATTTATTCTATTGACTATCTAACAAATAAAGATTAGTCTAAGCCTTGTATCAGACACATGACAGGTATTTTAGAATGTTCACAATAGAAATTTCTCAAGTGTTCTCAAATGCCATGAGTACTTTCACAGCCTAATACACGGCTTAGGCTTCTTCATTTGTTTTATAATAGCTATACTGTTGTATAGATTTATGTCCTGAGGGTAGAAATATTAATTTTAAAGCTCACAGATTGACAAACAATAGACTTCTCCACTGTTTTGACTTCTTCTTTGTGGACCATGTCTTCAGTACTTTCTGCTACTTCGCAAAGCTTACTGCAAGTTGGTTTAAACATTGAAAATGTTGTTTTGCCATCTTTAACAAAAAAGATTGACAAGAGGTAATGTGGGAAAAAACCCACCTTTTCTATATGGCTATGTGTTTTACTCTGATATTTAAGACAATGCTTTTGACCAATCTGAGGACACATTATGGTGTATCAAGTCTGTTATAGGCTGAAATAAAACACACCCAGTTTCTAGAGAAATATATGCTAAAACATAAGACAGTAAAGTTTGAAAAAAGTGATGTTTTCTAGTGTTGTGCAGTTTTCTTTTCTTTGCTCTTCTACCAGGATTATAGACACATAAGTCATCAGTCGAAGAACTTAATGAGAGTGAAAATGGAAAAAGAAAACAAATCTTTGTGTAAGTACAGCTCATGCAACAGGCTCACAGTCATTTTTTCAACTTTATTGACATAACAAAGACAATACAAGATAAGAGTACAGTAAAGATAGGTTACAAGGTACAGTAATGTGCAATATATAGTTGGACATCATGGCTAAATAAGATTTGTTAATTAAACTATGTATTTTAGCTAGCATAAGCACTTATTACGTGATGCATTGTGTGCAGATTAATATTTTGTGAAAGCCAAGCCTCCAGCGATGACCATTTATTCAAAAAGGATTCTTTTTTCTTGTATTTGAAAAAGCAAAAGTGCTCTACTTAAAAGCAGGAGAGGAGGACTTTCTTATAGTGTTTTGCTGTTGGTAGTGTACAGGAAATTATACATCTATAGATGAAGGATTTAGCACTAAGATAGGTAGATCAATGGTCTTGTAGCCAAACACAATTGTTCATGATTGTTTGTGATTCTTATTCTATTTTTGGTATACAGGCTAACACTGTCTTGATCTCCCATGGCACTTCTTTCTGTGCTTTTACATCTGCTACCTTTTCATTTAAAGTCTTGAAACCTTATTTTCAAAAAAATAAAAACCAACTTTCAAAGACCAAACCCTGTTAGCACTTGTAGCTTCTTAACCCTATTTGCATTTGTTTATAAAAACTAGTTTATTGTAGGTTTGGTTTTGTGATACTTATTCTATTTTTGTTATACAGTACATCCCAAGCAAACTTGAATTTTTGCACCTTTTTAACTTCCTGCAATGACTGAGCTCCGGGAGGGGAGGGGTACTCCAGTGTTGAAAGGGTAGGGATGACTGTTGGCAAAGTCCCCAAAATACCCCAAAAAATACAATTTAAGCAGGTAAGTTTTCCACCCTAAGAAATACCTCTCGCTTTGAAAATTACCCTAAAAACAGCTGTAAATTGAAATTTTTCCCAGGATAGCTAGTGGGTCAGCGCTAAGTCCCCCTTGTTGCACTGATCATGATATGTAATAAATAAGAGGTGTGCGTAATAGGATTCTCACATGCTCTATAGCTTTAAGTGTTGGTGCATGCAGGAATAGTGATTGTTTTAGTAATATGCTTGGGTTACATTCATAGCTGCCAGCTGAAAAAGTTTCTGCAGCCCTGTATTACACAAGACTTCATTTGTTAAGACTTTTAAAAGTTGTTAGTTCTTTAATTTTTATGAAAAGCCTCCACAAGAAGTCCAGTGACACCTGATACAGCAGAACGGAAAAAAGCAGCCATATTCCAAGAGATTCTTTATGGCCAGGATGATCAAAAGGTGCATTTTTTGATAAAGCTTATCTTTTTTATTTGTACATGTATGTGAGTTGTTTCTATGAGTGCCCCTCCTCCTTTTAACATATCCAGGGCTCAAAATAAACTTTTTTCAAGTAGCCAGTGGCAAAACTTTTTGTAGCACAAGTACAAGTTTTTTTAGCCACAGCACTGTAGTGCAATAAATGTATTGATCATCCAAAACCATGCTTAAGAGGCTCTGTTCATCGTTGAGCACTTTCTGGCCACTAATTTATAAGATAATTCTGTATAATTATATAATTGTAAAACTGAAAACCCTGGTTTTTTGTTTGGGGGGGGGGGAGTGGTTTCAAATTTAGACTGGGTTGTTATTCATTAGGAAATGTGGTTTTAATTAATGTGACCAGAAATTTTTTTTCAGTTGCAGGATATACTTGTAGAATCTGATAAGACCATGGCAGTGGTAAAAGATCTTTTTGGAGATGATCCAAAGGTAACCCCTAGTTATTAGAAGACATTTAAAGAGCATAGACATGAGATCGGTTTTTCAATTTTCAAAAAGTATACTATAAAAATCATTGGTTTGCCAAATTTGAGAAACATATGATGAAAGTACAGCAAGATACAGCTTGTAGAATTTTGAATTTTTCCTGTTATTAGTGTCTCCTCTAAAAGACCAACAATATGATGCAACAGGTCACATGTGCATCTCCCTCAGTCCATCCAAAATTGACTTTAAAACATCTTTAACTAATAGTTTCTATCGAAAACTCTAGCAGTTATGGATGTTTTAAAGTCAGCTTATCTCTTTACTTGGTGGCACCATATTAGACGGATTGAGGTGAGGTGCACGTGACTTGTTATGTCATAATGTTTGGTCTTTTAGAGGGAACACTTTTAGGGGGAAAAATTCAAAATTCAACACACTGTATCTTGGTGTACTTTCATCGTATGTTTCTCAAACTTGGAAACCAATGTTTTTTATAATATACTTTTTGAAAATTGAAAAACTGATCTTGTGTCATATTCTCTTTAACAATATTGTTACCCTCTTTAGCAAGGGTGAATAATCGGGGATAAAGGCAATCCACAATCCATGTTCCTGCTGTAACATTAATTGAGACATTTGAGTTACTTCCCATTTGTCATACTGCCAAAATTGCGAAGAAATTATGCCATCTTGTTGTGCTGCGGAGATCTTGTAGTCCACACGCCGAGATTTTTAGCAAATCTTGTTGTAAACAAGAGCACAACAACAAGTTTTGGCAACACAATGAGATGGCGTGATTTCTTTGCAACTTCTTGCATGCGCAATATAACCAATGTAGAAAAACTGGTACTCTTTGTCACATTTTATTGAGGTGGACTAACTACAGTATATTTTACATATTCCTTAAGGAATTCGCCTTCAGTAGGATTAGCAAGGGTATCAATAGACAGTGGCTATCAGGGGTGGACCAAAGTCTGCTCCAATGTTGAACGCTTGCTACTTCAAAACCTGGCAAAAATTTCTTTGACAAACTTAAAGTATTAATAAGGGACTCCCAAAATGTCTACTTTATTTATGCAGCTTCCTATTTCAAAAGTTATTGAACCGTCTGACTAGACTGCCAAATAAAATATTAGATACATTCCTGGTATAGATAAAAAATATCTTTAGATGTGAAAGATATTATTATTTTTCTTAAAGATAATTATTTTGAAAGCCTCTTGACTCATTGAAATGGACTATCCAGTTAAACATTAAGGAAACAAACCAACCAGATTGCTAGAAACATGTACTGTATGGTCACCAAGCCTGCAGACACCATGTATTACTTAGAGTGTGAGTTCAAATACAAGTCAATAGCAGTTTTTATCTTGGTTCCTTCTAGAAATACAAAGCATTTCCAAATGTTACTGTAGCACCTCAACATCAGGAGTTTGGACCTGAGAGGTATGAAAAGGGTGTAGTGCTAGTGAAATTTGTAGGTGTACAGTTTACTGAAGCAAACATCTTTTTTTTATTATGATCTTGTTGTTTTGGGTGATAAATTTATATAATAACTGGGGGCAGTGGAACTGGGGGCAGGGGAGGGGAGGGGGGCACCCCCATTAATTTTCTGGCTAACAACAGCAACTTTTGAATGGAAGTTTCAGATTTCATAACCAACTCTAACAATTATTTCCATTGCCCCCCCCCCCCAATAATTTTTTGCTTCCTCCACCAATGTACTACATAATTTAAGTCATACCAATTGAATATGTAAGTATCTGGACATTTCTTAAGGGAGTACCCCTCCCCAGGGGAAAAGACATTGCTGCTCAGGAATTTTGTCCAGGATTTCTATCCAAGACTTGCGATACATCATGACAGGTGTTTCATTTTGAAAGTTCTATACTCTATGTGTGTTATAAAACATCCAGTTTTTTTTGTCCTTGCAGTCTGGGACAGGAAAAATAAATCACAGTTCTGTTGTTGTTTATGTATACAGAAGTGTTGCTTTAGTACTCAATGGCCACTTGTTGTGGTTTTCCATAATATAGCAGAGCCTATGGACTGATAGCAGATGAGCCTGAGACACCCACCCATCTGTCAATGTTAAGCGACTCAGTGATGCGGACACCTGCTCTCAATGAGTTACCTGCTGATGAAGAGCGAGGTGTGTTCAAATAATCTAAGATAAAATTATTCTGCCTTAAAAGATGATTGCGATTTTGGCCCAGTGGAGGGGTTGGCACAGTGGTAAAATCTCTGCCTCCCAATACTGAGGTCCCTGGTTGGATTCCCGGCCTGGTCAAGGGTTGAATGTTAATTTGGGCAACCTTCTTTCCCACTAAAGGCCACTCAGCTTTCCATCCTTCCGGGGTTGGTAAAATGAGTACCAGCATGTACATGGACCGCTTTGAAGCAGCCGCCTGAGGTGCCTATTATTTATATGCTTCCAGTCCTCTGGGGATAAACTGATCTTTGTAAAGTGCCTTTGAGCATTCAAATGGAAAAAGCGCTACATAAATGCACCATAAAAATTTTCCACCCTAAAAAATACCTCTCGATTTTAAAATTACCCTAAAAATTACCTATTTAAAGCTGAAAACTTTCCCCGTGTAACTAGCGGGTCAGTGCTAAGTTTCCTCATGTTGCACTGAAGAACATGATATGCAGTAAATAAAGGCGCACACGTGCGTGTAATTGGACAATCACCAAAGGACTTTTTTCTTAACTTCTTATTACTACGCACTTTTGCTAAAACACGGGACTGTAAGCTGTCCGATAGCTTCATGTTTTTCAACCCTAAAGAATACCAGGTTCTTGGTTTAACACAGGATTTCTTTTAACAACCCTTAAAAATCCCAGACTGACAATTTTGACCCCTAAAAAATTAATACAACGGACATTCCTACTTCCCAATATAGGGAGTAGCCATCCCCGGGAGAATTGATCAAGTGTTCTTGACATGATGTAAATAAAGAAAATTAATGTTGTACAAAAGAATATATTGAAATTGCTGCCATTGAAAAAAAGTCTATTCTAAGTGTTAAATCAATCAGTTATTAATTGAAATTTTGTGAAATTAAATATAGAAAAATAATTTTTGTAGTTTGAGTAGGCATCAAGAAAAAACTAATACGATATTTTTCTTTCATACTTGTCATGGTTCGCTACTTTCCATTCTGTACTTTTCGGTTCTAGGACATACCGTAAAACTCAGAAAGTAATTTTTTGCTCTGTTATTAAATCCTGAAAGTAATGGTTATCCTGAGTAGCGGCATTATGAAAAGTTAATTTGTGATCAAAGAGTCAAAAATATTATACTGGGCCCAGTTCCTCAAAGCCCTGATTAATTTAACCCAGGGTCATGGTAATTAACCCTGGGTTAGCACTAATCGGGTTTTGAGGAACCGGGCCCTGTACAGTTTAATATTTGTTAACATGTGTGTATAGAGTACCAATCAAGGGAGTCTGTTTTGTTAAACTGTTTGTTCATCTTATAGAAATATGTACACAAAATAGAATTGCTATTCAATTCATTGTATGAGCTCTCCTTGTCTAAGGCCACTTTGAGTTAGAAACGTTTTTTACCCATCTGAAAATAACGGCTACCCCAAAGTAGTGGCCCCTTTTGCCTGCAAAATCCGAAAGTAGCGGTAGCAATTACTTTCAGAATTCTATGATATTACATGCTCTTTTAATAAGAACGTTACAGAAAAACTGTCAAGTTTTCTTTAAAACTCTCTTAACAAGGTGTGTTAAAGTACACACCAACATTAAAGAGCAACTAGTGAATTAACAACACTCAGGCTGAAATTAGTTTAAAAGGTATCGTAGACATAATGCATTCAGCCTGAAAAATGAAAATTGTTATATAAAAAGCTGGATGGCATGAGTTACTGTGTTAGATACTACAGTTTAGTTTTGAAAACTTCAAATACCATAGCACAGATTATTTCACTGCAGTTAGGAATTTTTGAGGTAGATTGTTTTTGGACTTAGCTAAGTAAAATTATACAACTTTATAAAAGTTACCTTTGGGCTTCTTTACCCTATTTTGCCATGTATAAGTCGACACCTTGTATAAGTCGACCCCCATTTTGCAGCCAAAAAAGTGTTAGTTTTAGAGTTCCTGTGTATAAGTGGATCTCAATATTTTGTGAGATAAAAATACCAAAAAATCTAAGTTTGTAACAGAAATTTGAGAAAGAAATACAAAAAAACCAGTAACACAAATTACACAGTGAGTGAAGTACGTAATTATTAGTCATTTCATTTTTATGATAATTGATTGTTTGTATACAGTATACTGAAAGATCACAAAATTCTTTCTTGCTTCAAGTACTTATCATTTAAATGCTGGTTTTAAACGTTTTTATAGAGTTTTAAGGGATGTTAAAAAAATTTCATGTTTTCTGTGTATAAGACGAGTGCAATTTTTAGACATGAACTTTTGGCGTTAAAAGGTCGACTTATACATGGTAAAATACAGTAATGTAATTTTTGAAGCAATTTTAAGAACATAAATCTCAATTAAGGTCGCTTTCAGGCTGATTTTGCAGAAAACACACAATGAATAAGAGACCAACCTGAATCCCCAAAACTTTTGTTCTTTTAGGTGGTTGTTTACTGTTTCCTGAATTTTTCCTTAGAATCTTTGTCGCCTTTGGAATCGCCAGAATATTCTTCCCAGCTGGCAAGACAGTTTGAATCCAAGCTTGATCTTCAAAGGTTCCAGAGATACATTGCAGAAGAAAAGGATCAGCCACAAGGAACAGGTTTAGAAGTGCTGCAAGCTGGATCAAACCCTTTTGGTGTGAGGGGCGAGCCACATTTGGAGGTGTTACAAACAGGGCCACTCCCTCAAAGTGTGAGGAGTGAAAATTTTTATGCACTGCAGACGAAATTAGTACCCAGTTCACCGATTGGAAGTCCGTTACCCCAACAAGATGATAATCAAGCTGTTTTAAGTTATCCATCCCAGATTGCAGTTCCAGCACAAAATCCAAACCCATCGCGTCAAAATTTGTCAACATCTGGAAGTATTTTCACTGTGTCGAGTAAAAACCTAAAACAGGGTCAAGGACCAAGATACCTTGAAGCAGCTCAATCAACTGGTACGGGTCAAGTCACTTCGCAGCTGCTGCAGACATCAGTTGGGAAGCAATTATCATTTCAGAGTCAAGATACAGTGATTGCAGGTGCTCCGGGTTTAGTTTGCCAACGTAAGCATTGGATGTTAGCATTCATTTTTTCCACAATCAAGGTTTTGTACCGGCCTTTCCAATAACGTCTAAGCTTAGCTAAACAATGTGATTTCATGTCAAAACTTGGAGAAACGTAATTGGTGCCAAAAATTATAAGTTGCAATTAACTGACAGTTAGCTGAACCTTGATGAACATAACTTTTGAAAGACAATTTAATAAGAATGCTAAGATTAGACAATGTTTCGTTGTCATCACGACAACATTGTCAAGTCAAACTACTTTCACTACTTGATTACAAAATCGTTCAAAAAACTATTCGCCTATGACACAATAAGATAACAATAGGTTAACAGAACTACGACAAAAGAACAAAAGAACAAAATCAAGGTTGAATACAAAGAATGGTATGTAATAATTGAAAAAATAAATAAGCGGAATTGAGCAGCAGTTTCAGAATTTTAAAAAAATGTTGAGGAAAACTTTAATGTTTAATTTTTGAAATATTGTATATAAAAGAACTGAATCTGTCACTAAACAAACAAACCGACTCTATAAAGGCTAAAAGTGTTTATTTAATTTCAATTTAGTTTGCAACTCTGAACATTGACATTTTTCTTTTCTTTTTCTTTTTTATTCATCAATTATTACATACCATTCTTTGTATTCAACCTTGATTTTGTTCTTTTGTTGTAGTTCCGTTAAGCTAGTGTTATCTGATTATTGTGTCATAGGCGAATAATTTTTCAAACGATTTTATTAGCTTGTAATGAAGCAGTGAAAGCAGTTTGACCTGACGATGTCGTGATGACAATGAAACGTTGTCTAATCTTAGATACATACAACTTTATTTCACCACCAAGATCTACTATGATACAATAATTACAAATTTGATTTGGGTTACAGTTATAAGTATACAGTAGTTGCATAATATTTACATTATTTTGATAATATTGATGACTACGTACATGTGGTATTTTCTACAATACAATACTTAAATTACAAATTAGTTTCTACGATACAATAATTACAAGTTTGATATATGTTACAGATATGAGTACAGATGCATATTACATTTACACTATTTTTATAAAATCGATGACTGCATACATGTGGTATTTCTATGATACAATACTTAAATTACAAATTAGCTTCTATGATACAATAATTACAAATTTGATTTGAGTTACAGATATAAGTATAGAAGCCGATAATACAATACCATTATTATGATGACATTGATGACTGCGTATATGTAGAAGATCTGATGGCAAGACAGTTAAAAAAAACCATAGGGCTTATTATTTTTGAACTGCAGTTTTAATTAATCTTAGCGTTCTTATTAAGTTAGCTAAACAGATGTGTAATTGTAACTTGGTTGTTTTTCTGCAAACAGGAAACCCAGTTAACACAACAGCTGAGCCTACATCAACATCTCAAATACCAGCCAGCAACAGAAGTCAACAAGTGTATGTACTCTACTGTAGTGTGCAGTAATGTACTGCATCATACTTTATGGTATACATTGGGACACACTAATGAGCGTTCTGTTCTCTAATATTACACCGTAGCAGAACTATGCGGAACAGTACAGTAGTAGAGTACAGAACTCTTTTGTATTATGCTGCATTGTTCTGCTACAGTATGGTACAAATTGTAAAATTCTGTTCTGTTCTTTACTATACCGTTCTTTATTCTACTGTAATATGCTGTACTGTGCTACATTGTACTGTATCTTACATGTTGTGAAGCACTTTTTGTCAATGACCAATCAATTGAAATCGGACACAGCTTAAAACCTAAAGAGTTCAAACAAAAATTAATCATGGTTTCTTTCCAGGACGAAGGGTGTGGCCAACTTTGTGTCCTGTACCCTTTTTCTTTAAGTCCGATCTGTTCTTCTCTTTTGTACTTTACTCCACTCCCTCTTAACCCCTCAGTGTACTTACCATTTAAGATTGTTTGAGTTTGAGTGTTGGGTTGGTGGTGCAGTGGTCGAGTGGTTAGCGTGTTCAACTCGTAATCCTAGGGTGGCGAGTTTGAGCCCCAGTCAGACCACTGTGTTGTGTCCTTGAACAAGACGCTTTACTTGGCTTAGTGTCCTGTCAAGGGAGAGTCAAAGACTCTCATCCGCTATAACACTATAGAAACTGGAGATAAGTGCCGGCCCTATGAGCTATTTAGGCTCGAGAAAGGATTTAGCCTAGCTTGAATTTTTTTACCTTTACTATACTTAGAACTGTAGCAGCATTTCCAATATCTAGACCAAAAATGCTTCTCTTTTGTTGTCTCAACAGAATTGCACCCGGAGCATCACACGCGGCTAGTCCTAAGGGTTCTGCCAAGTTGAATAAGAATCCGCGTAAGAAAACAACTTCTCAATCGCTAAACGGGCTTAGAAGTTTAGATGATCTCAAGAAGGTAATTCTGATTTTACTTCTCGAAAGTCGGAGCAAGGGCTTTAGGATAAACCAAGGGTTCATTAAGGTCTTTGTCTTCTTTTTTTTTGGACGAGTGACAAAATTGAGTACGCGATTTTGTCTCTCGCCAAAAAAAAGACGTTAATGAACCCTTGGATAAACATACTGATCAATAAACATACTGTGTTTGTTAGAAAGGGGTGCTTTTCGTGTTTTTGTTATATGGTCACATATAAATAGGGAATAGGCAATCACTGTTGAAAGCCTACAGCGTCGTGCAACTCGCTTCATTTTAAACTACCCGGAGATGTCTTAACCAATTAGAACTAGTTCCCTTGTGTTACAGGCATGAGATAAAGGACATTAAATTTTTCTAAATGTAACGCCAGTCTTTATGACATCTAAGCCTTTGACTCGCTCTATATGACATAGATGTAACTTGGATATGTTAGTACCTCTTCGTAAAACCAAACTTTTTCAGTGCAGCTATTTCAATCAAATACCTAAAATTTGGAACATTTTGTCTCCTACCATCCGCAATTCTGGTTCAGTTTCCTCTTTGAAGACCACCATGCACAGGCACTATAAATCTGCTACAAACATCTTGTTTGATATAAACAATTGTGGCACTTGCTTGGAAAACTATATACCCAAATTGTCAATCAGCACATAGTATCATAACGCCACCAACGTGTTGCTTTAAGTCAGATTTCCTTTTTGGACTTAGACATTCATATTAATTGTATATATGTGTTGTAAATTTTTTTCGCTCACACTTAATTTGGAGCCATGCTCTGTTGTGCGAGCTATACTACGTCTCTTTTTTGTTAGTATTGTTTCTGTAATTTTATAAGCGTGGTAAAAGCTGTATAAATAAAATAGATAAATAAACTTAATACTATTTTTAGAGAATTTCAAATTCAATCCTTTACATCATGTACAACGCTTTTGTTTACTGTGCACTTCAAGTTTTCAACGCTAACGGAGCAACTATGCATTTGAGAAAGAAACCTTAATAGTTTTTTTCTTCTTTAAGATGGTTGAAAGATTAGAAAGCGAAATCGAAGAATACGAGCGAGAAACCGGAAGAGAACCACAGCTTCGCCAAAACAAGGTAAATGTTTGTTCTTTAAAAATATCAGTGAAAAGAGTTGATCTCCGTATTTTTTTTAGAATTTAATTTCATCCAGTTCAACTTAATTTAATCTCTTTTCTTTATTTACACAATAAATTATTATAAGCGATGTAAGCTTAACTTCGTTACAGGGGGCGGCAATAAAAGCCAGTGCCTTTTGCGATTGTATTTTCCATCATATAGTAACAGTAGTGTTTAATTTAAGCTCCATTTACAGTGCAGAAAATGTTTGGTATGGCATGGATAAAAATGGTACGAATGCCAAATAAAAAGAGTGCGGCTCGGACAATTTGAAACTGTAGTTCTCTTCATAGGCTTTATATCTCGCTGCTTTAAATAAGGTTTTTACTTCTTCTAAAACACTTTATTTCTCTCTGTTTGATGACCTTGAGCTGTTGGTTCATTAAATATTTCATTATACCTGGGTTTTCATCATCTGGTTTTTCGTCTTCGTCCGTGCATATGTTTGTGATACTCCGTACCCAGTTTATCTGTGCTTGGACTATGTCTTGACATGGTCCGAGCACGGGCGAAATTCTAGACCGACACGGATGAGGCAAAGTCATTTACACGGCCTAACCAATTTTTTTGATACGTGTACATTTTTTATCTGAGCCGGGCTTGGGCAATGTTCTTCCTTCCTAAAGTCAACAAAACGCGAAGCAGCCATTTTGAAAATTAATTGTTCTCAGGCCAGCTATAATCACCTCACTCGAGGTGATCATAGCCGGTATGCGTGGGCCTCCACCAAAAGAGCGGCAGAAACTCTATTATCACCTGAGTGTTTTTACTAAATTGTTGCATTGTATTGCGTTGTATCATAATTTATAATGTATTAAACTTGTTGATGATCAAGATTGACTTTCTGTCTCGATCAACTCTGTATTGCAGGTAACAACTTTCAGTGGGTACACAGCGTCGCTGATTGCTGCTGTTACAAAGCTCATTATGTATCTCAAGGAGGTTAGTATTATGCATCAATTGATTCAACTCTTGTTTTGACATGAAATAATTGGACTATTCATGTGTAAATTGCTTCATGTAACATAAAAACAAAATAATTATAACTAGAAAGAAACGCAAGCATAATACGCGAAATATCGACAACGGAAACACGCGTTTTGCTGATGAGCGAAAATTTATAGGTGTGAAACCTTCGCCGAAAAAGGTACTTTAAAAGGTAACCTTTTATAACGCGGGATCTTGTTTAAATGTTGTTGACTTGAGAGTGAGAAGACATCTCTGGAATCTCTAGGTGAGTTATGAGAGTCTATAGTTTTAGAATAAGGGCGTCGTCTCAAAAATTAAGATGGTTACCACTATTTTTTCCAATTATTCAATATCTAACACCTGGGAAATGTTGATACCTATCTTTTGATGAGAATTTTTTTTCGCGGATGTCCTTCGAAGGCAAGAAGTACCAAATTATTCAGTTTTAAATGGGAATTCAGCTAGGATAATTTTGCCTCTGTACACGAGGTTGATAAACTTCTTGCAGTGACTTACAGGAAGAGTGGAGCAAATTAAAGATTGCGCTGATACATTTAAAGTCTTCAACAACACAGTTGAAGCAGAAAGACAGAGTGTAGAATTAGCTTTCTCTGGTGGTAGTCACAAGACTAGTAAAGCAAAAAGTTTTGCAAGTCAACCATATTGCTTGTCAATAATTAACTGATACAGAACAAAGACAATTGCTGAGCGGAAAAGATTCGAAATTTTTCTCTTATGAAAACCACTAACACTACTCTGCGTCCAATAATTTTTCTGCATTTGATTATAGTCCGATCTCACTTAAGCGGCCACTTTCAAAAGTCCCGATTTTTTGACATCAGTAAACTGCTGTATTTGACACCTATTAAGTGGCCACATAGTGGAGGTTTGACTGTAATTACCTAATATTTATGCAGAACGAGCAACGTCCGATAGTCTCATTGCATGCTCGTATGTTGCTTGGTAGAGTGAAGTACAACGTAAAGCCGATTTGGTTATGCGGAACCAGGTTCTCCAGGGTTTCTCTGAGCAGCAAGTGTTAGTGGATGCCTTGACAGAGGTTGGTAATGGTCTGTTTTTGAATAAAGGAAAGCGCTTCTTAAGTTGAGTGATCAGAAAAAATTCTGAGTCACTGATGAGAATCGAATTTGCAACCCTCTGATTACCGGTCAGATACTCTACCCACTGAGCTAGAGAGACTCACATGGGGAGCCGAATCTTGTCTATTCCCGCTGAACACACGTCTTGCATCTGCTCACTCGATGTGCCAAATAGTCATGCCGTATGACTCTGTTAATCGAATGATACATAAATCACTTTGTCTGATACAGAAATCATTTGATCTGTTTTCAGTTTCTCACATTATCATGAAAGCAAGCAAAGCCTAGCACTAAACAGTATCTGCTCTTTGCTATCTTTACGGAATGCCAAGACATAAGACGTCAAATTATCAGGTTTTAGGTGACTGTGTAAAGCATGAATATGAAAAAATTAGCAAACAGAAATGACAATGCCTTATTTTGAAAAGGTAAAGGTATGTTAGTACATTTATATAGCGCCCTTTCTATGTAAATATGCTCAAAGGCGCTTTACAATTATTAGCTTACCCCCTGCAGACCGGAAATATGTATATACATCAAAGCTGTCCATGTATGCTAGAACTCATTTTATTGACCTCAAAAGAAAGAAAAGCAGAGTAAACTTAGCGTCAAAGTAGGTCAACCAAACATTCAACCCTCGACCAGGTATGAGTCGAACTAGGGACCTCAGGATTGGGAGGGAGAAATCTTATCACTGCTCCAATCCCTCCATCATCCGGTAGCAAAAGATCATCTCGCGCTAATGAAGAGCATTATCTTATAGTAAAAGGACACATAAAGGTCCTTCTAATATTATAATTTAATAATAAAGCAGTGTCTTGCCTCATAAAGATGACTCAAGACTGTTTAACATTAATGCATGATGAAGCCCTGCCTCTGTTCGACAAAACAAAGCCCTCTTACAATGCCTTGTCTTCCAGGATATTGTTCGCACACAAGAGCAAAACGTGGCCCTCTTGGAAGAAATGAGATTATACAAGAAGAACACCGACGACCAACTACAGTATCTCAAAGTATGTTCTAAAATAGACTTCCTCCTCTATCCTTGTTTTCGGAAAATGTAAAAGTGAACGTAAAGACTTAAGAACCAAATAAAGCAAAACCCGGAGAAACGTTTTTGCTACATATTATCTAGAAAAAAATCTCTGAAATCGGTAAACAGTCAGATATAGATTTAATTCAGTTTAGATTAACATGGGGAGCAGGGAGCAGAGGCACTGATAGGAATCAAACCCATGAACCTCTGATAACCAGTCAGACGCAGCCTGACTACACAGACTCGCATTGGGAGCTGAGTCACTGATAGGAATCAAGCCCATTGTCTTATGATTACAAATAAGATGTTCTACTCAACGAGTTATAAGATACTCTCATTGGGAGCTGAGTGAGTTGTTGGGTTCTCGAAATTTGTGTGTACTCGATGGACTACGTCCTCCGTCTGTCAAGTAGGGTTATAGATACGTTATTCTGTCATTGAAAAATTGTCTTGCATGTCTTGCAGAAGGAACTGTACTCCGTTTTACGCAGCCACGAATACCAAACGATTGGAAGGTCAATAGATTCTCTGTACAGCCTTGAACCTGTGCAACTAAAACAAGAAGCACCCGCAAGCGAGCCATTTGATTATCTTCCTGGCGCCCCTCAAATGGTACCCGTACCAAATGTTCACTCAGGCACCATCACTGACAGTAGACCTGGGCAACGTGATTCCACTTACCAGGATATCACCTCACAGAGTATTTCCCAGCCTAGCACCAGAACTGGGGCATTTAGTGAAAAAGGTGACAACCTTCCTAAAGGACCCCCAATAAAGGATCTTCGTAATGAAGGCTAGTTTTTGGTATTATTTTGTTGATATATCAATATGTGTGGCTAACTACATTTTTGGTCAAATGATTATGTTTTTTTTTGTTTTTTATATTATTTTGACTCGAGGAGTCACAAGAGAACAGGCAATAGGACTCGAGGTCCTCCTTCAGGGTCTGCCACCCAGAGCCTACGGTTTAGTGCCCATATCCGATGGGACGCAAAGATCTAGTTATTTGCAGTCGTTAGAGCAAAGGTAACACCTTCTCCTTAGTTATTCTAAGACGCTGAGTGAAGGTCCGGCATTGGGAATCGAACCCGGACCTCCCGCATGACAGACTGGTGCCTTACCAACTGGTCTAACCAGGCGGTAGTAATATTGATGAGAATGTGTTTATCTTTAACAACTCAGAGTTATAATTCAGATGATAACAAAGTTATTGCGGTGAAATTTCTAATGATTATTACAAAATTAAGCATCTTCAACAACTGCACTTCCGTGTTTACTCAGAAAGTTCAGTCGTTTCATCAGTTCAAGTTATTTTTACTGGTAAGAAAGTTTGTTGATGCATTACCTTGCACCCTTTTGAGAAGATACTTTGACTGTTGCAATTTAGAAAGATATTCTTTATTCAATTTTATCAACTTTCAGTTAAGTGATATAACGCATTAGATATTCATTTCAAAGTTTCAGCTTCTCTTTTACTGCCAAGCTTTCAATGGAGTTTAATTATTTTTCTTGTTGCAGATCATGGAGTAAATTCTCAACAGGACAGTTTGACAACGCAAGGTCAGCCGCTATCTTCTAAACAAGCTGCACAAGCACCGGAGGTCCAATTGAATGAACGGACAAATTCTAACGCCTTCCACCCAATCCCGCTGTTTTCCTCTCATTCACTTGCTTACACATCTGACAGTGTGACGCAGCCTTTTGGTACTTCATCTGCCATTTCGCGTTTGGGCACGCAGACACTTGGGCAAGTACAGGGACCAGATATTTTGCAAAATAGAAATCAACCATATTTTGCAGAAGTTACGGTATCACGAGGTACTACTCCTTAAGTAATGCGCTATTCTAAGAATGTTTAGCTGTACGTTTATAAGAAGATACTAGGGTTCACTTTGGATGGGTTCAGGACATATTTTGGAACGTTTGTGTGTATCACTTTACCCTTTGAGTTACTGTTAAAGCTGTATAAGTGCCAATTTATGCTTTTAACTTTTCAAGCCTTTCTGAGGCGTAACTATCTTTGTGTAGCAAAGTGCTTAAAAAGTTCATCAGACTAAAAAATGAACGTATTTTCACAGCTCCTCGGGAAGTGCATAGTGGTAACCTGCAGCAGCCTTCCACAACTCTAACCACAGACAATGTCGGTGGCAGTCTTCCATTACCGGTGGCTGGAAATGTAGAGCCCAGTCTGTTGTGCGAAAAACCGCAGTACAGAAATTCTCAGGCATCAGCTGAAGGACCATGTAAACCTCAGCCTATCTACATACCCCAGATTCAAGCAACGCAAGATTTTGATCAAAAGTCAAACCGTGCTCACGATATGTACATCCCATCATCTCGACATCCTACTAGTAGTTCTTCAGTGCTCTCAGTTAATAACACCAACGTGCATGCTATGGCAACAGTAACGTCGGGACAAGCAAGCAGCGTAGCAGACCAATTTTCCAGCTCCAATGCTGGTAACACTGCTGCGAACGCCATGCCTTCTGTAGGTCAGCAACAGTCGAATGTTAGAAACACAAAACAAGCTAGCCAGCAGATAGCCCAGAGACTCAGGCAAAGATTTTCCGATCTAGCTATTAGACAGCGAAATGCCGTGCAGGAACATTCATCGCAGGCCGGAAACATACCTATGAAGAACACTCGTGACTTAAAACAACAATCTAGCAGAACAAGTGAGTAATCGTTAACTTCACTTTTTACTTGCTTTTCTCTTTATATTCCCTTTCAGTACTTAGCTGTGGTCTTTACTAGACTTAGGATACTACACATGGAAGTAAGTTAGATGTTAGCTGTACCTTTTCTTAGCCTATCACTTTGTCGTGTACACCGGAGAGAGGAAAGAAATGAAGGATGACAGAAAGGAGTTTCACACCAAATTTGGTTAACAATAATATTATTTTCAGTGCAGGCTTCTAAATATGACCCAGAGAAGGTTAAAACATCAATATAAGCGACTAGATTCCAAAGGAGCAAGACTAACTGTAACCCTGTTATACTAAGGGTTCCTGAGGCATGCAGTGCCTCACAAACCCCAGATCGCAGTGCCCTTAAAGCCAAAAAATGCAATAAACAGTGTTATAGTTTGTGTTCGATTTCATAAACTAAAACTAGCTTCTTCAATAGAACCATGATATTTCTTGTTTAACGTGTGGAAGCTCGCAGAACTTTTAGGTAAAAATTAATTTTCTTCTGTGCTATTTGGAAGTGGTTTTGCAACTTTTAGAGGCGCCTAAATCACTGAAGATGCGACTCATTCGGCCGACGGCCGCCTAGTTTTGATAAGCCAGCAGTGGATCTGACTGCACATTTAGTACTGTTATTTTTTTTTATCCCCCTGAGGATGCAGGCAGTGACACCTAGGTCTCAAAGTTGAAGAATAAGGGTCTTGAGGTTATGGTTACTTATATGCAGATAAAAGTCATATCGTCGTCTATTACTAAACGATTAACGAATTTAACGATCAGTTCTTAGAACGAAACCTTCGAGCAATTAATTTTTCAAAATGAAGAATCAAACTTGAATCAACAATTTTATATTGTCAGTTTAAACCTTTCATTATATCTAACACCATATTTCTTGATACTTTTTTCGGGCATTTTTACAGTTAGCTTAGATATTCCTTTGAGCTTTGCAAACAGTTGTTCCAGCTAGGAATGACAGTGTACGCTTGTTAAACCAAGTTTTAAAAAGTAAGAAAACTCGTCCAGCCTTTGAAATATATTTTGAAATTAAAAGTGCTGATTGTTTGCCGGGGTTGATTAGCGATAATCCTAGGTCAACTCATAACAAATCCTATTGGATGTCACGCTAATTACTTACTCAGGATTAGGGCTAATCGTCTTTAAACAACTCAGCCAAGGTCTTGTAACAGGGTTCGTGTGGGTCATGGAAAACCTGGAAAGTCGTGGAATTTTAAAATTTAATTTTACAGGCCTGGAAAGTCATGGAATTTTGATTAGGATTATGGAAAATTACGGAAAATTGGCAGAGTTTTGATTGCTAACAACCTGTATGTAAAACCTAGCCAATCCATATATTTGCACAAAATTACACGCCTTTTTGCAGAGTAATCAATGATTTAATCGCAGAGATAGACTCGTGGAGACGCAGTGCGGTAAAACTGTGCGAGAGTTAAATCTTTTTGATTCCTAAAGTTGAACTTGATATTGCTACTGTGTCTCAAAATAAAGCAAAACATCCTTTTCTTCACCTTGTTTAGCTTGCATTATGCTAGGAAAAGGGAAAAATGAAACTACTTTTTTGTATTGACTTGAGGGAAAAAATAACAATGCTAGGTCATGAAAAATCAAGTCGTGGGAAAAGTCATGGGATTTTAGAATGTCAAAAGAGTACGAACCCTGTCTAATGAGAAGTTACATGGTAAACTGATCTACTTTACTAGCTTATTTCGTTAACATTTCCTTGATATTGGTTTGAAAATGTTCGCTGTGTTTTAGTGCCATTGTTTTTGAAACAGTAACGACAACGGTAACTGTAAATAAACAAGTTACAGTAAACATCCGCATAAAAGAACAAGTTGATTAAGAACACTCAGGCTGTAATTTGGTTATAAAAGTACCATAGACATAAGAACATGTTCAGCCTGAAGAATGAAAATTGCATGGATAACATGACTTACTGAGTTGATACTCTTTATTTTTAAAACTTCAAACACCATAGCACAGATTGTTTCACTACAGTTATAGGAATTTTCAGGGTACATAGAATTTCCTTAGTAAATAAGAACACGTTCAGCCTGAAGAATGAGAATTGTATGGGTAGCATGAGTTACCGAGTTAGATACTGTTTGTTTTGAAAAATTCAAACACCATAGCACAGATTGTTTCACTGCAGTTATAGGAATTTTCATGGTACATAGAGCTTCCTTGATAAGGAAGAACAAGATTAGCTTCATCCTCAAAACATGCGTTCTTTTGTGCAGGTGTTTACTGTATCATTGCTGCCCTTCATGCAGCAAGCTCTACTTTTAAAACATCTATTTGATCATCTCTTTTTTTGCTTGAGAATTTCCCAATATAATGTAATGCAGTATTTTGTTATTAATTGGAAGGTGGCAATGCATCCAGCGGATCACCCCATGTACATTTTCAAGAGCCTGTGGCTGTAAATGTCGCCTATGGCACAACACCTGATAAGTCGCCTCCAATGTCCCCAATACCTTACCAAAACCCCATTTCAACAGCTATTCCAACAAAGCAGCCTCGTGGTGGCAGCGAAGACAGAAACAAAGTCGTGGTAAACCTCCCTTCCGTTTGGTCTGATGTGTCCTCAACGATGTCATTGTAATAAATAGCTTTTTACCGTTGATAAAAACATCGCCAGAGAAACTCGTAGCTCCTGTTGTTTCAACAAAGTTTCCTGGTTGGCGGTGAAAAAAACCCCAAAGTCATGGTGCATTTCCTATTTGGTTGATGACTCCACGGTCATGCTAACATATGGGTTGCTGCACTTTAGAAAACGTGAACAGAAAAACAGGAGGCAGAAGAAATGGAGCTCATATTTATTACTGTAAAACCTGTGTTTGAGAATATGCTTAAATAGGATAATCATTAGGGTGAGTTTGTACTCGCTACGCAGTTCCAGGCAGCCATGTTCAGTTCTGCTTAAAAAGATCATCGGCTGTACAAGATTCTTGGTCTCAAATAAAATTTTTTGTTAAAGTCCCTATAAAGCTTATTTTTTTAAGTTCCAGATGAAAAGTAGAACCCTTTAATAATAGTAATTTTCGAAAACAAAACC
>JAOBRD020780352.1:0-13732 GCA_027575215.2 Hydrozoanthus sils
TCTTTCTTTCTTTCTTTCTTTCTTTCTTTCTTTCTTTCTTTCTTTCTTTCTTTCTTTCTTTCTTTCTTTCTTTCTAAATAGAACAAACAGTTTTATGCTGCAAAGGCAAGGGGTAAGCTTCACATCAGTGAGTAACTTCAGAACAACTTCAGTCAGTGAATTTCAAAACAAAGAATATTTTTTTAATCCAAACGTTCTTCAGTGCAGCATTTATGGATGGAACTAATTGACCAACGTGGAACTTAACTTGAGCTGAAACCAAAAGATTTTTTTTCTCTAGCTGAAACTTCAAAATCAGTTGAATTTAATTTCTTAACAAATTGTTTATAATTAGCCCAAAATATTTTTTGGACTTGAATCTTTTTTCTAGGATTAAAATGGAATCTTTTTGCTGATTTTGAACCGCTTGGTTACCGTTGCCAGGAAAAAAAATCTATTTTCAAGGGATTTGATGTTGACCCGATAGACAATGACTTAATCAAAGTGGCTTGTTTGTACTAATTGAAAAATAGATTACAATTTAGAACAGAAGTCTTGAAATAGTCCACAGTTAATTGAAATTACTCTCGATTCATGATCAATGAGTGTTACTAGGATCGAAGTAATGTTTGAAGTCTGTGTTCTCGTGCAAATACATAATTTTTTGGAAAACTTGTTTTCGGCACCTCTTCAATGGAGGTTCGTTATGCTTGATTTTAAACCGAGACACGAGCATCATAGAAAACCACACAGCTGCGAATGATTTGCGAAAAAAGGTTTGCGCCGTACTTATCATTTCGACTTGATTTCTGCTTCGTTTAATCGTGATTCTCTGATTGTTTTACCCATGGTGGCACTCCTGTTTACTTTTTAAAAGTAAGGTAGGTGAAGACTTTCAAATGAAAAATTGAAATGCTTCCAATGACAGATTGAAGTTTGTAAACTACAACAACAACTGACAACTGCGTTTTTGTCTTATTTCAAAAAGAAATTGCCAGATCATGTGGAACATTGTCATCCTCGGAGGTTTAGCCAGTATTATGATTTCATCCGGTAAGCTATATTGTGTCTGAAAAGACAAAAAAACACCGCTTTTTGATTCTGTTATATACAACGTTTGTTTAAAATTGTTCCACTTTTATGTTCCATTTCTAAAAGTTACAAATTTCTGAGATCCTAAAAAAGATAGACGGCTTAGAAACTGCTTTTTGTTTAATCCGACCGAACCACGAAAGAAAATACGTTTTAGTGAACCAACACTCGTAAAAAGAATCATAGTGGCAAACGAAATGCTAATATCAGCGTATAACTTGCATCATGTTTTTCAAAAACTAAAAATGATATATTGATAGGTCTCAATTTAGCTTCATCCGCTGAAAAAGCGGAAAACACTTTTTGTGTGTGCTGTATTGTTTAAGCTTTAGAATTAGAGACATGAACTACGAGGGTTTCATGACTTGAAAAGAAAGCACACAAGATGACACCAACCAGATTTTTAGATTAAAACTATTTTTATTTTTTATTAAATTTACCACTTTGACTTATGTTTATCACTTTTTTGATTTTTAGATAGTGTTTAGACATTATCTAACTGAGATAGTTTAAAACTTCTTTTTGTTGTTAGCGAGTTTGTTAACTTTGATGACAGCGATAATAAATTTCCATAGGCAACAAGTTTGCTTAGGAAATTTACAGTTTGTTAACAAATAGAACAAGAGTCCTATTAGTGCAGTAGTCAGTGTGCAAACAAGCAAATTTTTGCTCATGCAATTCATCAACTTTTTATTGACGTCTATTAATAGTTCTATCCAGGGCCCAGTTGTTCAAAGGCCGGTTAGCACTAACCCAGAGTTAAATTTTTAACCAACGTTTATTGTATCCAACCTTAATTAAAGGAGTACTTGAGCTGCAATTTTAAAATTGACCAGGTTTTTTTTTCTCTTGGAGATCTAAAGAGTATTTTACAAAAACCGTAAATCTTTCCTTAGAAAAGAAAGGATTTCTTGAATTTTAGCTTAGCTAAGTTACTTTACTTAGAGGTAAAGATGATCAGCCTTTGATCAACTAACCCAGGCCTGTAGAAACACTACAGGTTTGTTTGGTAGGACATAAATTTCTAGTTATTTTCATATGCAAACATAAGTTCTACTCTAAAATTAAAAGGTATTATGTCTTGCAAGTCGTACTAGTAAATCTATCATGAAAAACATACTAGAGGGGGTTTGACACAGTTGAACTAGGCAAGGGGTTTCAACCTTAACTCAATTTTTATTAACATAGTTAAAATGTATTAAAACGTAAGTACTACGTAGATTGGATTTTGCGTTGAGATGATTTATTTTTAACTAATTGAAAACAATGTTTGAGTTTATCTTACCTTAACCTATAATTCAATAATCTAACAATTTTCATTGGCGTTATGTTTGTACTGAAAGTAAGTGAAAATAAGATATTTATGATTGAAAGTTTCGCAAAGTTACGAAAAGAAAGAACAACTTCTTTATGCTTGATTACGAACAGTTTTTAAATTGTTAAAACATTAAAATATGCCTCGAGGACATAGATATCGCGATGGTTTCGAATGATTTAAAACCAATCCTAAAACTTCAAAAGTCAAACTTGCGACATAACGGTAAAAGAACAAGTGCTTGTTAGTCTGAACATAAAAACCCACAGCTACTATAGGATTGAAACTAGAACCAGAAATATTTTTTTAGATATCTTAATAGAGGGAGCCGCAATTTTATTATTATAAGTTTTTACCACTTTTAGTTCTAAGGTCAAATAGTTCTAAATCATCACCAACGTTTTTTTTTTTCTTATGCTTCCGTTTTTTAAGAGAGTGAGCTATAATTGCCAAAATATGCAAACGATTAGAATACTCGCTCTTAATTTTATCGGCTGGATATGTTTGAAGCAACAGTTAAAAACAAAAATCACACGATAGATTGCTGCGGCCGCGCAAGCACATCTACACGCGAAAACTGCTCGTATAATTGTGATATATAGTTACTAGATTTCTACTTTAAAGTCAGTAGTTTATGAGGCGCAAAGCGACTTAGTAGAAACCAGTAGACTTAGTGGGCTAACAAACTATTTTAGTAGAAACCAACCAATATACTACCTTCGAATTTAAAACTACGTTAATTATTAGAAACGAGAGTTTCGCTACCTCATTAGAAAAACTCTACTGAGTGGTCTATAGCAAATCTCGCATTCTGATTGGCTACTCTACTAGTGGTCTATCGGCTGATAGCAGTGGAGAAAACCCGCGATTTTTCAAAATGGAAGGAACTTCTTAGCGATTTTCTTGAAAGCTCAGTGCCAGCTAAGACAAAAAAAGGAGCAAAATACCGAATAAAAAATTTTAATTGGAAGTTTTTCATTTAAATTCACATGTCTTTTTTTTTTTAAAAAAGAGAGCTTCAGACTCGATAACGAGTACGACTACGAGTACGAGTTTTTCCCATTCGTCATACTGCGCGTGCCAGAAGTTACGAAGAAATCACGCCATCTCGTTGGTTTGCCAAAACTCGTAATCCAGGCGCCGAGATTTTTTGCAAATCTCGTTGTAAACAAGACGAAGACGACGAGTTTTGGCAACACAACGAAATGGCGCGATTTCTTGGCAACTTCTTGCGCGCGCAGTATGACGAATGGGAAAAATCTCGCACTCGTAGTCGTACTCGTTGTCGAATCTTAAGCTCTGTAATGTTTCCGACAAACACGACAACATGATTTTAAACAAAAACAATAATTTTGCAATAATTTAATTCACAGAAAGGTTTGCAAACCAAACTAAATTTAAAACTCCAATTGAAGAACAGAGCAAAGAAGAGTTAAATACCTGTTTGAAGCAATTTTACTTCTTTGTGCGGCAAAAAGATGGAAAACCATACAAAGTTTCGTTGCATTTTGAGCCGTTTTGTCTCCGGCGAAGACAAAGCCCAGCAACGAGATCAAGAATCAAGGCTAGTTCCTTCGGCTGCAACATCAGTGACAGTGGATGGAAGTCGTGACTAAACAATAACCATTTAAAACCGTCAGAGTGCGGAATTCAATTTCAATAACTGCACAGTTATGATCATAAACCACTATGGTCGCCAAGATCCGAGCATTTGAGAACTCCTTCTTTCTTGAATTGTACCATTTTAGGTCTGGTGAAGAAGATATTTTTTTTTAAAAACAATTTTCTCTGGAATTTATTTTCGAACTGCTTGCAAACCTCGTTGGTTGTTTTGTTAAATTGGCGGCACACACGGTACCCTACGGCGCATGAAGTTACTGGTGCGTGACGTGTAGCATGTCATATTTTAAAAAATAAATCGTTTTTATCTAAACCCACTAAAGTTCGTTTTGTTTAAATGTTGCAATATAGCTTAGTAGAGTTGTATCAGCCAATAGAAATCTTGAACTCCTAGTATAAATGTTAAATAGACAGCCAGAAAGTTAGCCAATCAGACTGCAGCATTCGTAGTAGTACACTAATTGTTTTTTCCTAAAAACTTATACATTTGTACCTTAAAGGCAATGCATTCGATTGCTACGAGTGTCCCTTCTCCAGTTCCTGGGATGAGTGTGACAGATTGGCAAAAGTGGAGCCTTGCCCCCCATACAACTGTGCGAAGGTTCATTTCAGGGATCGCGAAACAAAAGAAATGGTCTACAGCAGGACTTGCCTTACTGATTTCCAATGCTTCAGGTCTAACTACTGCAAATCACGGTTCGACTGCCATCTTGAATGCTGCAATTCAAACACTTGCAATGGTAAAAAATAACGTAGTGAAATGGACGTGCTCAGATTCAAGGGAATCCAACAAAGACCTCAAAGAACTTGCCTCTTTGGAAATTTAGTTAATATAGAACAATTTCGATATAGCTTTATAGCAGTCGTATTTTCTCTGTTAAAAAAATATAAGAAGGAAAAGCAGCTATTGGACCGACCTGAGAATTTTTGTTTCCTTTGAAAGCGATGTTATTAAACAACTCCATATTAGTTTTTGCTTTCGCAATATAGATGAAAAAGATAAAGAGATATACATATTTGGAAATGACAAATAAATGTTTGTCAGTTGTTATGAATGGGTTTGCTTTTCCTAACATTATTTTAACATTAACGCAAGTCTTGTTTTTTAGGAGAAATTCAACGGGAAAACCCCTTCTAAAGATTTCCCTATTTCACCTTTTTTTATACGTTTTCCTGCTCTAATCAACAGGGGTTTATGGCAATTTTGTTGTGATATACCGTAGACGCTTTAACAAGCCCCTGCCAAAGACACTTTAACAAGAGGCTCTTTGCTTACAAGCCCCCCGTCTAGAGTTTCAAGTTTTGAACAAGCCCCTCTCGTATAAGCCTCCCCATCCCCTATCCAAACATGATGGCAAAATATTGTGTCAAAAGTATTTTGTTAACGGTTGTGTCTATTTTAGTTTTGGAATGGTACTAGTTTAACGCCAAAGGGGCACTTTTCATGGTCTTTTTTTGTCTTTGGCAATTGGTGATCTTCGAATAATCATCCCCCCCCTTTGCAGATGTTAGGGCAAAGGCATTGCCTTCTCCTCAGTTAGGGCCTCCTGCACGAAAGACTGGCACCTTACTAACTAGGCCTAAACCAGGCGGCGGTCATTATGCACTAAATTATGCTAATTTTGAAATGATCGAGAAACTGTTTTTACCATACGTTATTGAGGTTGTTGTGGTCAAGCAAAACACATCAAGTGTTCAATCGTCTAGAGGTTGATTAAAGTATTCCTTAGGTAAGACGAGGATTTTCATCTAAACATCAAAATTTTGCAGAATTTGGATAACGCAAGAGCATAGATATGATAAAACAACAAATCGGTTTAAATTAAAACGACGTTTCAGCATCCTATCGACGCCATTATCAAGAATCAAATACATTACAATGGTGCCAAGTTAAGTATGAAATAAGTGCAGAATTCGACAATTTTACCCTTCCTCAAGCCTAAATGGCTGCTGGATATAATTCGATGCTTATCTTCGGTTTCCGTATTGCCAAGCGAATGAGAGTTTTGACTCCCCTTGACAGGACACTAATCTATCGCAAGTTAGCCCCCAGCAGAACTGGTATACTCATTTATACAGCTGAGTCGACTGGAACAAAGTCAGGTAAAGTTTCATGCTCAAGGACACAACACAGCGGTCTCCTCGGTCTCCAACCCGCCACCCTAGAATTACGAGTGGAATCGAACACTCTAACCGCTCGTCCACACTGCGCCGCCGACAGAACTTGACAGTTGGCCAACATTTTGAGCACAGACTAGACTGCAAAACAGTCCCTTGATTCGCCGGGAGATCGAAAATCCAAGCACGTTCATCAAATGAGAGACTGGGAAGAGTAAATGGATGCGTGGACGGGAGCAAAAAGGAATGGGGCGAGGGGCGGAAAGAAGGGATTGTTGCCTTTTCATACTTCAAATCCGTTCTGGGATTTTTCGTTCCTCAGGAAACACAAAATTCCCATTGGTCAGTTTTTTGTGACAGCCCCGCCTGCCCTTGCATTAAATGGGTTTTCTCGGCGAAAGTAAAATTACAGTAAGAATAACAAATACTTCGTTTACGGGTTTCGATAAATAAAAATGGACTAGGATGCGATAGCTTCGAATAAACTTCGTTGAACTGTTTTTAAAAAGTGTTTGACGAAGCTAAAAAGAAAAGTGCAAGTGTGACTTCTGAAGGTCTCTCAATCATAGTTGTATCTCCGCTAAAAAGCATAATTTCCGAGCTGGTTGCCACAACTCATTTGAAGATTAAGCTTATTAACACAGCAGACAGACAACAATCAGCAACAGGGTTTTTCAAAAATAAGGAAACCAAAATATAGGATAAACTAAAAATTATTATATATAAATATGCTTTTGCTTCTAAAAAGCAGCAAACATCTAGTTGCCGCTGTTGTTTTTGTTTTAGTGTCTCTATGTTCTCTTATAAATGAGAAAACAACTGAATCATTATATATTTTTCACTTTTTTGTGTATCATGATTCCTGTAAGGTTTTGATCAGCAATTACTTGCCAAAGGACGAACTAAATGTCTGGTGAATAATGCTCGAGACAAAGTCAAGGGGATTATTCATCACCCGGATATTCACTGAAACTCAGAGGCGAATTAATAATATAGTAAAGTTATACTCAAGTGATTATGAGCAGCAACAAAAGCTATTAAGTACAATTACTAAGGATTATTGTAAAGGATCTAGTTTTAACCGAACTAATGATATGCATAGAACTATTACTGCAACCTGATTGGTTAGAGCCTCTCTATAAAATCACTAACAGCGCAATAACAAAATCAAGCAGTATAATTACATGTAATTGCGCTGGTAATAAACAAGCTAAATGCTAGCCAGTGCAGTGATCTTCAACCAAAACACTAACATCTGTAGCAAAAACACGTTCAGGTACACAAATCTATGTTTCTGAGCTCTTTCTTCTCTCCCTTGTGAAAGAAGCAAAAGCACAAAATCATTAAAATTTTCTAAAACAAAACTTACACAATCAACAGCCAAGACACTGCTTATCTTAGAATATTTACATGACAATTAATGGAATTAGTTACTGACCCTAGAAATTTGACCTGCAACGTAATAATGTAAGAGAAACAATTATGAACACCTTCTATTACAGAAAAATCATTATCGCACTTTTAAAAGCGCAAAACTCTTTGTTATTAAAATGATACAATGCATAAAACGTGATCAATACGTTTGGCTCAATTGAAATAGTAAAAAATGAGGATTAATTGTATTGTATTTACATTCGAACGACGGTTAATGACATTGATATTAGAACAAGTGCCCTGACGAGAAACGAATGAACTCAATATGGAGTTTGTAAAAATGCTCTGTGTCTGTTTTGCCACAGCCTTGGTTGTACTCTCGAGTCTCACAAGCTATGGTAAGAATTCAGTAGAAGATCTCTCCGACTGTATTCGTTCATTCATGTTTTATTTGCCATTAGGTTTTATACTATGTTTTACGATAAAGAAAGTTAACTGAGTGGATAATGGCAAGGAGGTTCAGTAAAAAAAATAGAAGACTTATTGCAAAAGAGCTCCCTAAAAACAAAACTGATTAACTAAATATGGCTAACAGCAACAGCTCAGATCATACATTTTCATAAAAAGAAAGAAAGGACAAAACGAGATGATAAAACCATTAAGAACAGACAAGTATCAAAATTGTCAGTATATTTACAAAGACAGAGAAGTAAAAACTATGATCCTTGAAAGAGAAACGAAAATTGGTTGAGGTTTGTTCCACAAGGAAACATTTGGACGTCCTAGCTAGCATTGTAGGAATGAACTTCGCTTGTAACAGACTTGAAATAGTTGGAGAGCAAGTTATCGATCGGTGAAGAAACGTAAGTTTCCTGTGTGGTATCTGTAAACTATTATTATGGAACTTCAGTATTTGTAAATCTTTATAAAGCAAACGGGTGTGGGCGTCTAAGGAAGCTTTACTTTTAATTCCGATTAACTTCTTCTGCAGTAAGAAAACACGTTTCAAGTTGGACTGACAATTAGATCCCCCAGATACGGATATATTAAACTAGAATATATTACCACTGCATTTAGGGGAAGCCAAAAACCTGCCTTATATATTTCATCTAATGGACTTATTCGAAAAGTGAGGTTTCTATAATAAAATTTAATTAAGCTTAACACTCAGAAATACACTTTTTTTTGCGATAAGGTTGTCATTGATTTTAACTGACAAATCAAGTGTTTGCCTTTTCTGCCCTGCAGGATTTATATATGGGTAATTTGTTTGCTAGGAACCACTGCTAAAATTTGGCTATTTCATTATTAATAGTTTCGGAGAAAAAGTGTCTTGTCATTATTGGAAAAAATTTGTATTTGTGCATGTTATCTGCCAACAAAATGAAATAAAAAAACTTAACATAAATCATTAATATAAATAAAAAAAGCAGGCTCCCAAGGATACATCCCTGGGGCACTCTGCATTGTATTTTGCATAGCATCGAACAATGACAACCATGGAATTCAACAAATTGCTTTCTATCAACGAGATAGTTAGAGCAAAATCAGGACCCTTGATCAAAGTGCGGTGCCTCTGATACCGTAATGCTTTACTTTGTATTGGTAATCGCATGGGGCCGAATAAGATTAAAATTAAGGCTTATTTTCACGAGTGTTTTCAACTTTTTCCAAAAATGCCCGAGTTGCTTCGCGACATAAATTTTTGGAAAAAATCTAAAATTTAAAATTAAAATTTTAATTTCTAATTTTTTTTCTTTAATTTAAAATTAAAAATTCTAAATTAACCCTAAAACCCTAAATAATGACCTCATGTCACATCATTTGAAGTAATAGCTCTGGGCAATGGTTTCCGCAACAGATTAACTTGAAGAAGGCAATATTTATTTTTAACAAAATGTACATAAACAGGATTATCGTATTCTGCGCCAACTTTCCGAAAAGGTTTTTAGGAAGCGCAGATGAGTTAGAGAGGTGCGAGGTAGTCATCAATGAGGAAATATCTCTGGTACTAAAAAACAACAAGAACATGAATCGACTTTAACTATTCCATCTCATTGCTCCTTCCACAAGGAAAGAATTGAACTCTTGAAAATAAAAACCTATATTGTAGCCCGAATAATGCACTATTAATATCATTTGTACTATTATTAATTCTTGAAGATTTTTCTATCCTTTAACATTTTTCCGCGGCTTTGTACTTTTAATCAGGGCTACAAAGTAAGTCTACGAAGCCTTTTCGAACTTCCTTAGGTTCAAGTTGGATGGAGCATAGCTTCTGGAACCAGACATTTGCATTAATATTCACTGACAGTGCAAAATCCATTAAAACGTTCACTTGATGCCATTGCAAAAAAAGTGGTAGTACTAATACCTTTGGATTAATGTTAGACCCTTACTTAGATTCCGTCATGATGAATACTCTTCCAACTGCAAGCCACTTGTAGCAAACAAAATATGTTTAAGATCTTGCTTATGACTTTAGCAGTTCTTTTTTCGGATTTGGCTATATAGGTGAGCCCGGTAATCCACGAAGTCTGGCCCTTTCCGAAAAAATCCAATTTTTTCCAGGATTTGATCCTAGACACAATACTAGTTAACTTAAACTTGTGTGTAATACCGTGTTTACCTTGCAAAATCTTGTATCACAATCTTTAAAAAAGTATTCCCTTGTGAGAAACAAAGAACATATGGTTGCTGTTCTTACTACTTGTAAAAAGCTGCACACATTATACAAACCACTCACATTTTTTTATATTTACCACAAAAACTAAATAAATTTTATAAAGTTTTATAAGTTTTTTTTTAAAAATTTATAAAGTTTCGAATACTTCTCTTTAGGTTTTGCATTAATAATTATCTTCGGTATCCATCATGCCAGGCGGAGTTTTGACTGAAAATGGTTCTACTTGAAAGTTTACACCAGTAAATGGAGATACTTTTGGGGCTTGTGTACTTGCCGGCTGCCGCTCCTTTGCTTCGAAGGGTTAACATTACAGCAGTAGTAGCTAATTATCTAATTGTGCTAGCGATTTTTGAAATCAAATAGTCTGTATAAACCTAGCCAATGCTAGACCTTTTGTACTTATGTTTGCAATCGATATATACATTTTTTTTAGGTGACGCGTACATTTGCGACGAGTGTCCCTATTCAAGTTCGTGGGCGGCCTGTGATAAGTTGGCAAAGAGGGTTAGGTGCTTAACCAACTGTGCTACTGTTGAGTTCAGGGATCCCCGTACTAAGGTGATGCGTTACAGTCGCACATGTTTGCCAGACATCTTGTGCTTCAGGAAGAACTTTTGTCATCGACGCTTAGACTGTCGTATTCGCTGCTGCGATGAAAACTTCTGTAACAGAAGCTAATTCAAACAGTTTACTTGTCGAGAAAACTCTTTTTGAACTAGAACCGAATTACATTAGAATACTATATGAAAACTCAATGGCGATAAGTAGTGTGAAATAAGAGAAAAAATAAAGATTGTATCTCTTAAATAACTGCTTGATTTGTGCCGCAGTTCTTGTGATACAGTATATGTGCTTTCCAAATCGTATCAAATGTGGCCAATTGTTTCACTTAATTTAAGGCGTCTTCACACTAGAGATGAAACACAAGCACAAGGACATTCACACCTGGAAATTTGTGAAGCAAGAGCAAACGTAAGCGTAAGGTGTGTGTAAGAAAAAGGAAATTTTCCTTTTCTTTCGTCTACGTCTGAGTTTGCGTCTCTAGTGTGAATACGCTTTTAGAGATTACTAATTTCCCAGGTCGAGTTTCATTACCAATTTTTAAATTGCAACATAACCTAATAGGAATTTCAAGAGATTGTCCAAATTAATTTAAATCGGACATAGAATTGCATTTTTTGTTTAAAGTTTGACGAAGACACCAATAGCACTACCATAGTCCCACACAGATATACAAAAGATATTTAAAAGGTCTTTTAAAGCATTTTTGAGCTATTTTATGGAGCTGTTTGAACGGAACCAAAGTTTCTAGAAACTTCGTTAATTTTTCTAATCTTGCCTGTGACTAGCTCCTTAATGGAATATTGAATTTTTCATTTCTATTTCTACTAGCTACAGTTGGCAACAAATATCTATTTATATACAAGAGAAAACTTTTGCAGTTATACTAAAATGATCCATTATTGTTGCTTTCTACAAATCAACGAAACTATGTGGAGAAAACATGTGCTCGAGTTCGATAACAAAAATCAAAGAAATAAGACTATAAGCCAAATCAGTTCTCCGCAATTGGTAGAACTGATTTTGACTTATGTATAATTACTAATGATAATTTAGTTCTACGCATATCATTAAATTTAAAACTAGTTCTTTTAAAATATTAAAATATTGTAAAAGCCTAACAATATGTGTAGAAATGTTACTGCAATGTGATTGGTCGAGAGCCTCTGTAAAACCCCTCATAACATAGTGGGCAAAATTTTTTCGAGCTGATTGGATAACAGCGGGGGCATTTTTGGACCAGGAACTGGTCCCCAGACGCTGCTAATCTTGTTGTTATTGTTTAGGGGCGACGTTTCTTGAAAATACTCTAAGGCTCCGTCAGTTTGCATCATATTGCAATAAAACTTCCCACAACGACCCTAAAGGATATTCCCCATCGATTGACGGAGTTAGATTTTTGGTTTCTTGATTTTTTAAAGATTTTACGAGCAGTTTTAGATTTGCGCCGTACACATATTCAAAATTAATATGCTTGCATAGCCGAAGAGGACTAAAAGAACTAAAGCTCCGCATATCGCGATAAAACTTCCCACAACAACCCTAAGGGATATTCCCCATCGATTGACGGAGTTGGTTTTTGATGTCTGGATTTCTAGAGAATTTACGAGCAATTTTAGGTAACACATTGGAATTCACAATATTCAAATTAATATGCATAGCCGAGGCTGACTAAAATAACTAAAGCTCCGTCAGTCCGCATCAGCTAGCCATAAATGTTTCACAGTGGTTATAAGCAGAAATCTCTATCGACTGACTGAGTTAGACTTTTATTTTTGATTCTTGAGGGACTCTACGAGCAATTCTTGATTGTACCGTACAACACAAATCTTTTCTTATTAATATTCATTGAGAGAAATCAAGTTAAAACATTGTTATGCATTTTCTTTGTTTTCAGCAATAAATAATGACTAATGTGGTCGTGATCCACTGACTTGAGCTTCTTTAGCGAATAAATAAATCACACAGTTTTTCGTCAGACACGACGTCTGTACATGCAGTATACAGCAAATATCGTAACAGCAGTTATATGTAGGACCGTCGACGAAATAAGAACCAGCGTACAGTGTTTGGGATCGAGAATGAATGTAAATTAAAAGCCGTCAAGTAAAATGTATGGGCGAGGAAATAAACAAAGTACAAGGTGTATAGATTTCAAAATAAAGTAGCCTTTGTTGTTACTCATGACACAAAATAAGTAAACGAAATTGTGTTTGAAGAGTAATTCTAGCTGCCCATTTCACACTGTGAATATATTGTGATGTACCAGTTCCTGGTCCCGTAGTACAGTCGCACTTGTTTTCTTAATTCAGGGCAAAATTGCTTAGCGTTGATTGGTCGCTGGTATACTTCCGAAAGTTTTTCGAAGATTTTCCGAAAGTTTTAAAAAGTCTCAAAAACGCCTTAAAACATTTTCCGAAGATTTTTGAAAAGTCCCAAAGCTTTCCGAACGTTTCCGAATACCTCCGAAGACTTTTCGAATTTTTTTAAAATCATAAAAATGCCTTAGAAACGATTTCAAACCTGTTCTGAAGATTTGCGAATGTTTTCAGAGATGGCAAAGATTTATTACATCTCCAACAATTTTCGAAGAAACTTGGGGTAAATGAATGATTCCTGGTCCTTAAATATTGACAAAGGCTGTGGTAACGCGATAGTTTTTCTAGATCTACAAAAGGCCTTTGACACAGTCGACCATGACATCCTTTTAGCAAAGCTAAATCACTTTGGTATTTATGACACGACCTGGAAATGGTTTTCCTCCTACCTGGAAAATCGTTCCCAGTTGTGCCAGGTGAATGGGAAAAAGTCACCCCAATCTTTTACTTTTGTGCTATATTAACAATCTGCAACAAAGACATTTCCCTGACTAAAAAATATTCAATCTGCACCTGGACTTCTACTAAAACAGTTATTCAGCAAACCTTTTCAGTTCTTTGTTTAATCAATATCTTTTCAGTTCTTTATTTAATCATATCTTTTGAGTT
>JAOBRD020780458.1:0-13730 GCA_027575215.2 Hydrozoanthus sils
TTCTGGCTAACAACAGCAACTTTTGAATAGGAATCTCAGATTTTATAACAAACTGTTACAATTTCTGCAATGTGCCCCCCCAATAATTTTTTGCTTCTGCCACCCATGGTCTGCTTTGTTGAATTTTGTGTTGCAAACTTTGATAATAGGCCATGTTTTTTCTGAATGCCACTTGGGTATATACTTCATGGCTGAATGCCATATAGTTGCCTATAGATCCCTGTAGATACTATAAAGGCTATATAGTTGCCTATAGATACCTATAGGACATATAGATGCCAATAGAACATATTAAGTTGCCTATAGATCCTATACATCCCTATAGATACCTATAGATCCCTATAGATTCTATAGATACATATAAGTCCTATAGATACCTATAGATACTATAGATAGCTACAAGCCTTGCCCTAAGAGGCGAGCGATCACTTGTGCATGTCTTTGCGCATGCCTAAATGCCAATTCAAAATATTAATACTGTAGATATGTACAGTTTCACAGTTCAATGAATGTTGTTCAAGTCGATTTCAACCTTCCTACATTACTATTGAAAAAGTTTTAAATTTCAATTGGAAAAGCTAGTAATGTAGTTTTGTGTCAAGTAATTAAATTATTTGCCTGCAATGCATTTTATCTTATAAATGTTGTCTAAACTTAAAATCCTTACTCTTGATATGAAAATCAAACTGGAATGTAATTTGAAAACCTTTTCTCTAAAGGACATCCTAATTATTTTTCAATGAAAAGTTTATCTAAAAATATTGTAAGGTCGGCTTGTACACAGGGATTCAGTTGTTGAAATAACATGTTTGCTAAAATACATTTTATGCAAGAGGAAAAACTGTTTTAGCAGAAATAACAATTTTGTAATTGTCAAATTTGCATTTAAATATAGTTAACCATGTAAAAATACAATCGCACGCCACTCCATGCTGAACTGAGTCGAGGCGTGCGATTTTCAACTCATCTGCAATTTTTCTCAGGGCAAGGCCTGTAGCTATAGACCCCTTTATAGATCCTATAGGTACCTATAGATACCAAAAGAACCTATAGATATCTATAGATCCAATAGTTACCATTAGATTCTACAGGTACCTATAGATACCTAATAGATCCTATAAATACCCAGATCCTATAGATCCCATAGATTCCTATAGATCCTATTGGTACCTATAGATACTATAGATCCCTATAGATTAGGTGAACAATGCAAAGTCTGAGACTCTACCTATTACCTGTGGTATTCCTCAAGGGTCTGTCCTTGGCCCATTGTTATTCGTATTATACATTAATCATTTTCACACTTAGGTATCTAATAGGATCTATAGGTATCTATAGGACTTATAGGGATCTATAGGTATCTATGGGATCTATATGATCTATAGGCAGCTATATGTTCTATAGGCATCTATATGTACTGTAAGTATCTTTAGATGGCTATATGACCTTTATAGTATCTATAGGGATCTATAGGTGACTATATGGCATTCAGACATGAAGTATAATTTCATATGCACTTGTATTGGATGCAATATTAATTGTATTTACTCCTTCAGGTTAGACTCCTGTTAAGGTCAAGCAATCCTAATGTGCATCGATCTCAAGTGTTCTTATCAAAGAGTATCAGATTACTGGTCGTTGGTAACTTCAGTTACTGATAAAAAAGAGTGAGCTTAACAAGCTACTCAGTGTACTTGATTTTATGTTCAACCAACCATGTGTTCGCCACAACCCTCACCCTCAAGACGGGCCGTGGGCATGGCTTGTTCTTTTTGTAGCATGGTTGTCCCATTTGTTAATAGGAGGAACAGTCATTTCTGTTGGTGTGGTCTTACCAGTAATCCGAGATTATTTTAAAAAGACAAGACAAGATAGTGGTGAGTATTGTTAATACTAGACATCAGATTAATTACTCTTTAACCTTTTGTTGTTTGTTTGCTTGTTCTGTTGTATTTAGGTGAAATTGGGAAATTGCAATGTGTCTTCCTCTCTTTGTTTTAATTTCTTAGACACAGACAATAGTCGAAGGGCTGCATAAGCCTAGTAGACCTCAAACTTCAGCTGGCCAAAACTAATGCAAAACAGGACTCTTACTTTTTAAGAATCTGCCCTATACAGAATTCTATACCCTCTTCTCTTTAGTTCAGGATACCTGTTGCTTTTGCTCTTAGAATACAGGTAGATTTGCATTGTTACTATACAATTATTACTATCCCTCTAAATCTACTACCTCTTTCAAAAAAGCCTGAAAACCATGGATTTTAGAAAATAAAATAAACTATTGAGGCCAAAAACATCTGCACCCGGCACATGTATCTGCCCTGTGCCAAAGACTCAACCTCTTTCAAGAGCGTTTGTCACTGCAAGCTCTAATGAGTTTAGGTTTTGTTTCTGATTTTTATTCTTATTTTTGGTATACACACAAAAGACAGCCAGAGGGCTGGACCAGGTGTCCTGTTGCATATTGCTCCTGCTCCTAAACACCAAGCAGTAAATATTTAAAGTGCATATGAAGCAAAAAATGCTATTTTTTCAGTGGATAAGCCTTACTAACTGAGGAAAAGCAGTGAACAAATTTTGTCAAAATCTTTTATGGTTCTTGCGATATCAACATTTAAAGTTCTCAACTGATGACATCATGTATGGTTCCAACAAATTTGCGTTTTATTTAAATCTGCTGCCATTTCATAACCTTTGGATGTATTTAAGCCAAACTTGGGCTGCTGCTGCATCTCAAGATAGATGCATGGCTCACCAGTACCGGTTTGGCTCAAATTTATCTAAAGGTTATGGATTGGCAGCAGATTTAAATAAAATGCAAATTTGTAAGAACCGTACATGACGTCATCATTTGAGAACTTCAAATGTAAATATCTCAAGAACCAAAAAAGATTTTGAGAAAAAGTTTCACCGCCATTGCTCATTTAGCAAGGTCTATCCACTGAAGTAATAACATTTTTCACTTCATTGGCACTTTAAATAAAATAAGATGAATAAATGGGCCGTAAATCGTTATGACAAAAACAACGAACCTTCTCGTATGTCTTACTGTTTGCCCGTGTCAACTGATAGCTCTTATGTTCTTTGTAAATTTCAAAAATAAAAAAAATTATCATAAGAACAGTATTTAACAGATTGATCTCATTTATTCTGAGGAGATTTATTTTGAAAATCTGTTTGTATCTCGGAAAGAGAGGTGTGTAAATTAATGAAACAAATAACATATACTAAAATTAATCTACCTTGCAGTGCAGTTCATCTATATGCACTGAATGGAAAAAGACATGGGTTTTTTCTGCTTTTCATTTACTCTTGTTGTTCTGTTCTACTCTTGTTGTTCCTGTTGCACTAACGTTTCAGTATTCCAGCCCTCTTCAGATCATACTTGTTTTCAAAATTGCCTGTCAATGTCTTTTCTGCCATCGTAGTGTCGTGTATGTGAGTTTCTTTTGTCGTCGTTTTTATACAAAGAGAGAAAATTGTAGTTATATCAGTCTAAAAGTCAACTATCTTTTTTTCTTGTCAGCATGGGTTGCATCCCTTGCTTTGATGATGTTGCACTCTATGGGCCCGCTGGTAGGTTACGTCATCAACAGGTTTGGGTGTCGAGCATCAGCAGCGATTGGAGTTACATTAAGCACAGCAGGCCTGCTATTAACATCGTTTGCTCAACAAATGGAATTAATGTATTTTAGTTATGGGGTTGTGTTTGGCATTGGCACTGGTTTTATTACCATGACAGACCAAATTGTTGTGACAAAGTATTTCACCAAGTGGCGTTCCCTGGCCGTGGGTTTTGTCACTAGTGGAATCAGCATTGGCAATCTTGTTTTTAGCCCGACTTTGGTGGTTTTGGTTGAAGCTTTTGGATGGAAGAATGTATTTCGCTTCCTTGCAGGATTTATGGCAGTTCTTATCTTTGCTATCTGTGCATACGGACCAAAGATTGAACACAATGACGAGGACGACAGCGATACAAATAGTGTTTCGAGAGAAGCGCGTGGTTTTAAAAAAACGTTTGATTGCTCAGTATGGAGCAATTACAGATGGATTCTTCTCTCCACTGTGGTAACTCTAGCGTATGTTGCAAAAGCAATTGGCCAGGTCAATTTGGTAAGAACTGCTTTACTTATATTATCATAGTTACACATGTTTCCCAGGCTGGGTACTTGTTCTGGAATATGCTAGGGGTACTCGCCCAAGCCCCAAAACCCTGACCCTATTCAAGACAGGTAAATCTTGGAGATTCAACACAAATAGAGAAAAAATATATCCTATTCCAGACTGAAGGCTAAGATGTGTCCTCTATATGAAATATTCATCGTTATTCTTGTAAATTTATTATGAAAAACAAAAATGATGAATTTGGTATCCATAACAGGCCAAACATCAAAAATGACATTCGCATTTCTCAAGTTCATTCTATTTAAGATAGTTTGACTTGAGTAAAGTTGTATACGCTGTCTAAGACAAGGACCTCAATAACCGTACCCTTGCGGGCGGCACGTCTGTATATTAACAATATTAATATATATGGGAGTCCCCCCACCCTCCGACACGTTTTTGGTGGAAATTGTGTAAAACTTTTTAGATCAGCATTATTTTTTCTTTCTTGTACAAGGTGGTCTTATCCTTAACGCTTTTCCTAGACAGTGATCAATTCATATTGTAAATCCTAAACAATCTCGGTCAGGTCACCTCTGTGATCATGGGATCGAGTCCTGGGTTTGCATATGGGCTAAGACTTGTCGTTCTTCTGACTCCAGGGGTTTTCTCCGGATTCTCTGGTTGCCCTCCCTCCAAAAAATCGAAATAACGCCAAGATCTGTGCCGAAGGCCTTATGTTAGAAACTTGCACAAGGTTAATATGTTTACTATCGTTGAATACATAAAGTTCAATTTAGTTAAGTTTAGTTTAGTTTGGGTTGGTTTGGTTTAGTTTAGTTTAGTTTACTTAGTTTAGAAGAACAGCCTCAATTACCAAGGCATTGTTAGTTGTGTGTATGTTTTTGTAGCTTTTGACTAACAGAAATAGGGAGTGCAGAGGGGTAGGATAGGGGGCAAAATCAGGTGTGTGTTTCACATCTTCATTACTGAAATATTTTCTTCAGGCTCAACATGCAAAAGATATTGGCATTGCAGAAGAAGATTTTGCCAGACTTTATTTGTTTATGGGATCAACAGGAACGCTAGCACGACCAGCCAGTGGATTGCTTTGTCGAATCAAGAGAGTTAAAGCTTTGTTTCTGCTGCAAATAGCAATAGTCATTTTGGGAACCATTTTTCTGCTGTTGCCAATAATGACAAGTTATAAGTCTATGGTGGTTTTCGCGCTCTTTTTTGGTGCAGGAGACGGTCTTCTTGTGGCTTGTTCAATGATCTGTATTCTGAAATGTTTAGATAGTCCTCAAAAGAAATCATCCGGACTCGGAATTACTATGTTGCTCTTGAATATCCCTCTCCTGGTTGGACCTCCGTTATCAGGTAATGTAACAATATTACTTTAACGTGATGATTTAGGCAAGATTCCAACAGTCTTTAAAATCTCTTAGACTGACAACCGCCGCCTGGTTAGTCTAGCTAGTAAGGCGCCAGTCTTTCGTGTAGGAAGCCCGGGTTCGATTCCCAGTGCCGGACCTTCACTCAGGGTCTTAAAATAACTGAGGAGAAAAAATGCTGCGTTTGCTCTAACACCTAGAAACGGTTAGACTTCTGCGTTTTCTCGGATAAGGACATTAAACCGTAAGCCCAGTCTCTCAATCTCTTTTCGGGGGACTTCAAAGAACCCACAACACTTGTGATCCCGGTGTCATGGTCTGCCAACTACTAACTTAGGGCAACTCTTAATAAATATTAGTGTGAGCCGTATAAAGCAGACGATCTAAGACCCTCAATACCAAAGTCAACTGTATATCATTGTAAGAGCATTTAGATTATGTAAAATGCTCCGAAAGCGTTTTATTTATTATTAAAACTTTTAAGGTCCTTATACGTAAAACGAAATACCCCTCTTGTTGAAGGAAACAAAAATCAATTACAGATTAGAACAGCAGATTTTCTTTCAAGAAGTACATAGAGGTGCATTATTTTTAGATAGACACATAAATTATGATGAATAAACTTTTTAAGACCCTCAACACCAAAGTCAACTATAAATCGTTGTAAGAGCATTGAGACTAATTACAAAATGCTCCGAAAGCGTTTTATTTATTATTATTAAAACTTTTCAGATCCTTGTACGTAAAACGAAATACCCCTCTTGTTAAAGGAAACAAAAATCAATTGCTGTCAGTTAAACCTAACATTATGATGGTTTAGAAACTGTGTCAAAGACTACCATTTACCAAGTACCAGATGCTCAGATAAAAGTTAACACTCCTTCCTGGAAAACTAACCTTTACAAATGATTATCAGAAAAAGCTCCTGTCTGATAGTTTCTGTTTATTATCCGTCGTTTTGACTTATCTGTGTTGTTAGGAAATTAAACGACTGGAATTTCAGGATTCTTACCAAGTTTTATCGAGGTTTATTTAAAGGGAATCTGCTCTCCAAAATTATTTTCTTATATGTTTAAGACCATTTGCTTAGGATTCCAGAAAAGGTAATTTTTAGGGCGTCTCATCGCCGTATCGTTAAAGATAGTTTATAAAACATGCAAGATGAAACCTTTAACTGCCGCCTGGTTTGCCCAGTTGGTAAGGCGCCAGTCTGTCGTGCAGGAGGCCTGGGTTCGATTCCCGCTGCCGGATCCTCACTCGGGGTCTTAAAATAACTGAGGAGAAGGTGCTGCCTTTGCTCTAACATCTGCAAACGGTTAGACCTTCACGTCTTCTCGGATAAGGACGTTAAACCGTAGGTCCTGGGTGGCAGGCCTCGCAGGGGACCTCGAGTCCTATTGCGTGTTCTCCCGTGACTCTTTGAGTCAGAATGTTATAAAACCAAAACCAAACCTAAGGGAACCGCCGTCTTTGAGCTCGTGATCGAATCTGTGATATCACAGCATCAAATCGAAAAATTGTAAGCTTTTTGCTGCTTTAAAAGGAAAACGTTTTTATTCTACTGGATAATTACGAAAAATGTAAGCAATAAATTGGTCCAAGCAAGGCAATAGAGCTGGTTCTTTTGACAGTTTGACGTTGTGACGTCAGACGCTAGTGCAACATGGCGGCCTACATGGGATTGATTAGTGTTTTCTTTACTCAGTTTTTCTGAATACTAAAAAATGTTTTAAAAAGTAGATTTTTAGAATCTCAAATTGATGTTTTTAAACAGTGCAGGTTCCCTTTAAAGTGACAGATCGCACGTGCTGCACAAAACAATTATTGCATAGTCAAAGTTCGCGAACGATTCTGTATTTTTATTAACGTTGTTAACATTTTCTCACCGCCATCATTCCCATCAACTGCATTTATATCTTTCTAATTTGTTGTTTTTTGCAGGTCACCTTGCAGATAGATACGGAACGTTCGACCCGTCCTTCTACCTAGCTTCTGCTTGTTGCATTCTAGCCGTAGTGATTATATGCTTTATCCCCTGCCTTAAAAAGAAACGTGGTTTGGAAGTCGTTGAGTCTCGACAAGATGACGAGAAGTTAAATTCCACTTTGCAGGTTACAATGTACGAATCTGTTGTGTAGCTTTCCACAGAAATACTTTAAAAGAGATTCGAACAGCGGATTTTTTTTCAAGAAGTATAGAGATGTATTATATTTAGATATACACATAGAATGATGAAGAATAAACTGTTTTATTTAAAAGGTTTGTTCGTTTCATTTTGGAAGGGTGTTATTTATTTATAACCTAACTGATTGGCAAATGTAATGACATAGCAGACACATTATAGACGGAAGTTGGCCCTCTATATAAGACACGGTAGGATCGAAGTATTTTGAAAAATAATGCAAAGACAATAATATAAGCTTTGACCGTGGTTGTAAAACTTTCAAATAGGTGTAAACCTTAACGTACTTTACTTACCTCAAAACAGCCTTCCAGATTTTGACACTCGCAACTAGTTCATCACGCGAGTATTACTCAAGATATCGTATTTACGAAACGTCAAATTTCTGACAAAATCACTAGTTTCTTGGCCAAAATATGAAAGGATCGCCCTCCCTAATTCGATAGGGCCAAAAGATGCGTGATTTTTTTCCAAATTTGACTACCATGCAATTACCTACAATAACTGCTTCCCTGAAATAAGGCCTCTTCAAAATGCATTTGGAAATTGTTAAGAGACTTTAGTCTCTTTTTAAAACTGCTTTTGAACTAAATTTGTTTGCTAAAATAAACCCTTTACTATTAAGGTTGAATATAGTTATTATCATTATTGACCGTGTTTGAATCGAACAAGTCGTTCTTCATATCTCGTGAAATTGTCCTAAGATCGAATCCAGCTGTAATGTTTTTTCAAACAGGCAAATTTAATTTAAGTGAGTAGTTCGTCGAGTCCTATTACATTTCAAAGTTTTAAGACTTAAAAAAAAAAGTCAGATATGTCCGTATCGATTGGGTTTCAATTTTCTTTAGTACGATTACTACCATTGTGCTACCTTAATCGGAATGTCCATTTTCGGGCAAATCGCTAGCTGACTTAACAAAGGGTGGGAGTTTTGAAATATTTTTCAGCCATAACGTGTGAAAATTTGCATATTCTTTTTTTCGTCTTTGATCTGCTGAAAGTGCAAAATGCGGTCGCGTAGACTAACAGAAATTTTCCTCTCGGGATGGGGGTAACACTTTAGTTGACAAATCAAAAATTTACCCAGGAGGGCCGGGAAGGTAGGGTTTTTGCTCTCGGCGGATCATGCATCATTGATTTGCAGATATTAAGTAAGCTCCCAGGAGATCCAGTGAAAATAATAGGGTATTAAATTCTGTTGAATTTAAAAGTTAGAACCAGAAAAATAGCGATTCTTTGATACGTCGAAATGTCGCATGATTGGGGTTGCCAGTGTTCCGTTAAAATCTTGGCTATATTAAGACAGCCTCTAAAACTATTTTCATTGTGATTGTGCCGATGGAGATTCCATGTGAATGTAAAAAAATTGTTGAGTCGTTGGGAATACTGGACGCAGCCTCTCGGAGGACAAAAACGTGTCAATTGCACGGTGTTTTGAAAAAGCACTAGAATTAATATTTCCTCGATTCACCCATGAAAGCATTTCAGTGGCAGTGATGAGGGTAAGCTCGATGAAGCTTGTCCCTTAAAGATATCAGGAAAACTAATGTATAATAGACAGTTGATTTCGTATGTGGCTATATTTGTCTATAATCTATTAGAATAATTGTTCTAAATGATTTTCTAGAAATGGAAAAAGAAGGTGCAATGACTCCACAAGAGCTCAATGAAGACAGCGCTAAGTCTCCAACAACTGACGATAACGATCATGATGAGCTGGATAGAAATTGAAAGAAAAGATAGAAGGTGCGATGTTTTCGTGTGAAATCAGTGAAGATAGCGCTAAGTATCCAACAACTGACGATAACGATCGTGATCAGCTCATGCAGTAAAAATTGGAAAAAAGCTAGAAGGTCACAATGTCTTCATTTGAAATCAATGAATACAACGCCAAGTGTCCAACAACTGACGTTAACGATCGTAATCAGCTCGGTAAAAATAGGAAAAAACAAGATGCAATGCCTTCATGTGAAATCAATGAAGACAGTGCCAAGTGTCCACAACTAACGATCCTGATCATCTCGTGCAGTACAAATAGAAAAAACAGAAGGTGCAATGTCTGCATATGAAATCAATGAAGACAGCGTTAAGTGTCCGACAACTGACGATAACGATCGTGATCATCCCGTGCAATAAAAATAGAAAAAAAAAACAGAAGGTGCGATGTCTGCATATGAAATCAATTAAGACAGCGTTAAGTGTCCAACAACTGACGATAACGATTCGTGATCATCTCGTGCAGTAAAAATAGAAAAAAAACAGAAGGTGCAATGTCGGCATATGAAATCAATGAAGACAGCGTTAAGTGTCCAACAACTGACAATAACGATCCTGATCATCTCGTGCAGTAAAAATAGAAAAAAAAAGGAGAAGGTGCAATGTCTGCATATGAAATCAATGAAGACAGCATTAAGTGTCCAACAACTGACGATAACGATCATGATCATCTCGTGCAGTAAAAATAGAAAAAAAAGAGAAGGTGCAATGTGTTCATGTGAAATCAATGAAGCGCTAAGTGCCAAACAACGGACGTTAACGATCATGGTGAGCTTGGTGAAAACAATGTCTCTAAGTGAAATCAATGAAGAGAATACAAAGTGTCCAACAACTAACAACAAGCTATAAGGCCAGTTACCTTAATAGAGTGATCATCACTTTGTATCTTTGATGAATTCTCCGAACCCTGAATTTTTTGTTCACAATTTTTTTGGTCAGCAACTCTGTTATTCTTTACAACTATACAAAACTCCGGGAGATTACTAGTAGCAAGTCTTCTATAGAATGTGCTTAATGTACGAAATCAATTTGTTTTAAGTTTCTAGATCAAAACTATTCTTGACTTACACGCATTCCTTAGAGACATCAAAGACAAAAGACGAAGCGGCCATGTTGGTATCCTGAACAAAAGAAATAAAAATTCATTTGTTCATGGTCACCAACATGGCCGCTATGAAGGTCACTTGCAAGTCAAGAATTTGGATATATGCTTTATTGCCATTTTTTGGCAAATTTTTTAATTGTAAATAAATGTTTTATGCAGAAATAACGTAAATGTTACTCAGAATAACTAGAAAGCTAAACAATGCATAGTAACTTCAATAGATATAAACATGTTAATTGTAAAGAATGTATGTTACACTCATTAATTACAATTACAGGCATAGTGATTTCAATAGCTAAACATGTCAATTGTATAATACGGCAACAAAGCTAGCATGTAACAATAACAGCAAAAGAAAAAAAAAGCTACGGCTGACACTAAAATATAGGCAAAAAAGAAAGATAAAAATAAAAAGTAAGCCGAACGAGTTTCAAGTTCAAAGGTTCTATATGAACTAATGAATTGTTTTTGTACTTGATTTTTGAAATACCTCTCAGCTGTTTTTGAAACAAGGACTAACCTTTTGCTTTGATTTAATTGAGGCTGAGGGCCGACTGACATCAGTGAACGATGTGAAGCTGTTTGGCGTGAGAACAAGACTGATTTTCATATTAAGATGAAATGGGTAATCCTCTCGAAGTAGTGTCAACGATGGCCTAGATGGCACGTGCTATTTCTCGGGAGACGTTAAAATGACCTTCTTTTGACCACGGAATGTTGTAGCAGACAGCCTGTATGGAAAGCCTACTACATCTTGTACAAAACTTAATGAGTCGGCCTTCGTGAGCCTTTCTTCTGATCCCTTAATGAAACTAGACGCTCTAAGAGCGTGTATTCGAGCTACAGAACACAACAGAAGAATCTGAGGTTTAAATTTATTGCAACATCTACAAACAAGACTTCAATCAATAACACAAACAAAAAGAAAAACATTGACAAAACTATTTAATGATACATGATATAACGCTAAATATAAGCTTATCGTTGTTATTAGAGAATCAATTGAGGTTTGTTGACTGTTCTTCTTGTCGAGCGATTCCAATATGGCGCCCATGTGGTTACGGTGAGTGATGTTTGTACCGTAACTACAGAGTTCCGAATTTCTCTGAGTTTCCCTTGAGTTCATTTGAGTTGATTTTATTGTATTTGAGTTTGATTTGAGTTCATTTCATTTTGAGATTCGTTCGAGATTCTTGGTTCGCGGAACGACTCGTTTCGAAACTGACGCTCTTGACATACTTAGTGTAGGTCTACCGCGAACAGCGTGTGCATTTGTGAGCAGTTTGAGGGTCTTCAGAAGTAGTTTCTATTTCATCCTTCATCATCATCAACATGACAATACTACCGAACTTAGTAAATCCTTCCAGCAGAGCAAACATCTTTTCTTCGCAGTGAGATATCGGAACATGTGACTACTATGACGTCGCGTTTGGGAAAAGTCGCATGCTCAACTAAACTACTCGAGCAAACATCTTTTCTTCGCAGTGAGATATCGGAACATGTGACTACTATGACAAAGTGTTTGGGTAGTTTAGTTGAGCATGCGACTTTTCCCAAACGCGACGTGACACTCAGATAGATTGGGAAAAAGTAAAACTAGAAGTCGGGCCCCTACGGGTTGCCCGACAAATGAACATGACCTAAATTCAAGAAGATTTCAGTCGTTTACCAATGTTTGCTTTTGTTATACTTAAGTATTGGTGCAAAATTTTTTATATACTTCAGTATTGGTGCAAAATTTTTTATATAGTCCGCGTAACTAAACATTACTTTTGTTACTCTTGCCAGCTTTGAAGATTTGTGCAGTTTCAAAGCTCTAGAAAACCCAAAAGACTAGAAAACAGCCAATTCCTACTCAGGTTCAAATGAACTACCGCTTTTCAATATTTAAAGAACTAGATTAAAAAAGGATCCAATATGAAATTACCCCCGATGAATTATTAAGAATTTTAAAACTGGCTTATTTCAAGAGATGTGCAAACTTTTCCCAACAAGTTTATTGAGTAAACGTAGCTAGTTCTGCGATTCCTTGTCTGACATTCCAAAAATAAGTTTTATTTCGTGCTTCTTTTAAAATGAACTGTTTAAGTGAATATTTTTAGAATCTTTCTAAGGAAGAACCCCTTTGGTAAATCATAACGAGCTTTCGTGCAATTGTCGTACACCGGCGGACTGACTCTTGAGTTGTTTAACGTCAGTTCTTGTCGTTTAGCTTGCAGATGTAAAATACCAAAGCCTCTTTTTATTTTTATAATAACTGTTTGGCTAGATACAAAAGCAATATCGACAGCAAGTATTAGCTTCACAAACCAAATCCGAAATATCTGAAGGAGTTTAAAGATGTTTTATGCACTCGATATATGTGTGTGTACTACACGGTCACGCCACACGTACTACCTCAGTTGCAAAATGGAAAGCTACACTGGTCAGCCATGGCATTAGTACCTGATTAGACTAATAGTGAAATCAACAACCTACACAATTTCTAAACTACCAGTACATCAGACTGTCTTCGACAGAATATTTAGCAAACAACTGGAGGTGCTTGTTTATCTCGTTGTGCTTTAAACAATGGAATATAACTTCTAAATTCAGAAAACAAAAACAACATCCGTGATCAATACGAAGATCACTAAACACAATGGATACTTAATCTTGCTGACCACTATATCACGAATGCACAAAGAACAATCACTTTTCTGTTCAGTGTATGATGTAAATAGATAATTCACTTTGCAACGGCATTGTATCAAAAACAACAGATACTGCATTGGAACACGGATACTGCTGCTGTTGCTTTCTTTTCAGGTTCTCTCCAAAATTGTTTTAAAAAAAGAGCGCATTTTAAAGAAACTTGACTGAATAGGGAACAAAATCGAAATTAGAATGGGAAGTAGAATAATATAGGCTGACGATCACCGATTCGCTAGGCAGGGCGTACCTAGCAGGTTTGAGAGTATATCCCTTTACATGAGATTCTATTGAATAACCCAGGTTGTTCGGTTTATTTTAGCGATGAATAAAAAGAAACTAAGCTTGTTGCTGGGATAAAACAACCATTAACATCACAATAGCAACAGTTTGTAAGCTTAACTATGCCAGACAAATGACAACGGATCAACGGTTCCAAGTTCCAAGCTTACCGTAAAATCCCACGTTAAGGCCCCCT
>JAOBRD020780562.1:0-13728 GCA_027575215.2 Hydrozoanthus sils
TAATAATAATAATAATAATAATAAAGAGATAATCGTTTTCTGTGGAAGGTCAATTTATCGTGGGTGGTTTTCATGTGAGTCCTCTTAAGTATCTGTATTCTATATCTGCACTTACATTTTACCCATTCAAGGTTTAAAAATCATTATAACTGTAGTTATTTTGTCCTACATCAATCAAATAAGATGAATGAGACGTTTTGACTGCTGCTGCTTGTCTTCATCAGCCAGTGGTATAGACTGGATGATGGCTTGTCTTTACACTTGTTGGGGGATAATGTTGGCAGCCTTTTTTGCTGTGATTTATTGGCCAATAAAAGACTTTGAGTATAAAGACAAGCTGTCATCCATTCTACACCATTGCCTGATGAAGATTAGCCTCAGCGGTTGAAACATCACATTTATCAAGTAATGAACAATATAGTGACACAACCAAATAAGTATTGTTTTACAACTTATTATCCACAATGAATAATCCCCTTCACTTAGCAGAACAAAATTCTAATCAGAGTTAACAAAGTTGTCAACACTTACACTTCCTGTCAGCATGTCGTACATCAGAGCTCCCAGGCTCCACCAGTCTACTGCCTTACCATGCCCACTACGAGTCAGAATCTCAGGAGCCCTGGTTAAAGAGGCAAAAATATATAATACCTGTTTTAGCCTGATAAATGTTGATACAGTAATTATTCCAAGTACCATATTTAAAAGAAAGTGTGCCTATTTGGAAAGCTTCTGCAATTTGTATATTTGTATATATACAGACTTTAAACTTTTAAAAAGGTTCATAGTAATGCAACTTAAAAAATTTAATTTTAAAACAACATTTATTTGCAAACAGCAAAGCCAAAATTGGTGTTTGAGCCTACATCTATGTATACTGATCAGAAGAAAATCAAGACAGGTGTGCAACCACTAGGGATTGAACTGGGGACCTCTAGCTCTGAAGGACGTGCAGTAATTGACTGAGCTACACCTGTTCCTGTTGATTGATTTTCATGTACAGATTGTTTTTGTTTTTAACTTCTAGTGATTAATTTTGTGAAGTATATCATAGTGGTTCGGGCCATGTCTTTAAAAGATATCAATAATGATTATTAAACAAACATTATTGCTATTACTTTTTTTATTATCATTATTTATATTTCTTTTAGAATTTTATTTTGTTTCTATTAATCACCACATTGATCACATGAAGTGATCTTCCTCTGATCGAGTAGGTTTTTACAATCATGTATAAACACTAAAGCTTTACTTACATGTACTCAATTGTACCACAAAAAGTGTGTGTTAAATTATCAAATATTGATTCCTTGCACAAGCCAAAGTCTGTCAAAACTACATGACCTAGAAGGAAAACATAACAATTTTAACTGGGTGGAATCAAATCTACATTCTGTGTTAATTCAAACAATAATGAATGAAAAAAAACTATTAGTGCAAAACAATCTTCGATAATGTTAGCTTTACAAGTTTGATTTAGATTCACTGTTAAGTTTCTAGGACTTCTGCAATTGAAAATATGGGCTTATTTATCTGACTGAACAGTTAAATATCTATCTAAGGAATATACATGTTTCTAAATCTGAGATGGTTAAACATTTAAGTAAAAATTTGGGATATAAAAAGTTCAAGTGAAAAGTTTGGAAAAAACAATATATAAAAAATTTGGAATAATTATAATGTATAAAAAAATTTATATATACATGTATACCAGTGGGATAGTGCACAAATGTTGTCAGAGTGCTCGAAAAATAGAAAAACTAGAGAAAAATAAACTAAGTACAAAATAAACACAAGATTTGGCTTAGCATACTTATTACTATTTAGTTTCGTACCACACAACTGAGTTGTGTGGCACTCATCAGATAAAATTGCCAAATGCCTGGTAAAAATAGCATAAATTTTGGCAATTTTATCTGATGAGTGATGAATTTCAATTAAAAACCCAGAGTTTACTATGGTATGAAACTAAAATAAAATAGTTATAAATATGCCAAACCAAATCTTGTGTTGATTTTGCACTTCATATATATATATCTATATATATTCCAATTTTTTAATATATATTGACAAATTTTTATTTAAATTTTAAAAAAATATATTCCAAATCTTTTTTATACGAATTTTAGAAGTATATAATACATATATTCAAGTTTGACAGAATTGCCAAATAGAGCACTCTCAAGGATAGTGGATAACAAAATTTTCCTAGTATCTAAGAAATATACATAATTGGTGAATAGTGATGAGGGTATAACTCACACCCTAATTAAACTGTACCTTGTTGATCAAGAAGAATGTTTTCAGGCTTAAGATCCCTGCAGTAGACAAGAAGGTATTTATTCTTCATTATGATTCTTATACCTGAGCTACAGTTAGACAAAACTTGTTGCTCACATAATGGAGGAAACAAAGGCAAAAGATTGTGATGGAAGCTAAGATTGTACAATTAATATCTTTCATGAATTCAAATTAAAAACCCAGAGTTTGTATCATATTGGAACAAAAAACTTTAATTTCATGAAAGAATTCAAGTGCAAACTTGAGCACAGAATTCATTAACTTGAATTTTTACTATAAAAATAATACTTTTTAAAGTATAGATGGATATAGATGGATGTTTGGTGTGTAGAGAGGTGCAGAGAAGCAAATTAAGTGACTCAGTAAATCTACCCGCAAGAACAATACACTGAGAAAAACCAATTTGAGAATGTACTCACCTATACACAATGCCTTGATTATGTAAGTGTTCCAGTGCAAGGGTTATTTCTGACAGGTAAAAACTGGTGAAATATAATCATTGAATAAACCAATACAGTACTGATTTCGATATTGTTGCAAACTTTTGTCACCTTTTTAAAACTTAAATGTGAACCAGAACATATTTGACATAAGGGGAGTCACAATTATTATAAAGTCAAGCCAATCACAACCCTCCCCAGCTGACCAACTCAATAAGTGCTGCCTTCAAATAAGCGCTGTGCATTGAATAAGCACTACAAACGGTGTTGACGAAGATAACACTGACATTAGATGGCTATTCTGACTTCTAAACACTGAGCATTGCAAACCCACAGAAGCCATACATGTTTCATTTTTACGCTTGGTTTGATGGGATAAAACACAATGCCCAATGTTCATGTGAACTCTGTGAAATTTAGCAAGTAATTCTTCCTAACAGGTCAGTCCCCAGTTTTGCAATGTCAATCTTTGCTGCACATATAGGTAGGAATTTTAAGTTGTTTAATACACATTTTTTTTGTATTCTAGTGAATGTTGAGTTCTTGAAGACATATCAGAAAAATTAATGCAAAAAATTGTTTTCTTCATAATATATGGGGCTTTTTGTTTAACTCGTTCCAGCCTCCCCTCCTAAACAAGCATGGGTATCCAACAATTTTTTTTGTCAATCAATCAAATTTCAACAGGGTTCTTTGAAGAGAAAAAATAGGGAAAGTATCAGTATTGCAAATGTGGAAAAATATGAAGAACATAGACGAGAGTACACTGTTTCTTAAGGTACAGGAACCATAGCAACAACAAAAGCACATGAAAATTCCTCCTTAAATCAAAAATGTTTTTGCTGAAAATTACAAGAAAATTATTCTCCTAGTCCAGAAGAACTCTAAATGTTATCTTCCTTCACTTCTCATATGCTCCTTGATGTTATTTTGATTGGCCACATGAGGAAACTATAGTTTTAACTTCAAGCTTACAATAAAAGAAAAATAGCACTTGAGGGGGTATTTGTGTCAATCATACCTCAAAAGTTAACATGGGAACACCCCTTTTTTATTCCATTTTTGCAGTTTAAATATAATGATTGACAAATGGCAAAAGTCTGACAAAAATCTCAGTGTAGGTTCTATTTCAATGGAATGACCTTAATGCTATGTGTTCATGTTTTTTTTTAAATTTGAAAACTGGTTATTATAACTAATATATTCTTGTTCATCTCTAGAATGCGACTCTCTTCATTCTTAACATGATACTTTGTGGCACACTTGTTTTGAATAATTGCCACAATCTGAATAAGTGCTGCACCAAAATCTAGGTGAAATTAATAAGCAGCACTTGATTGTGGATTTACAACTTGTATGAGAACATGCAAAACTTGTGGCACATAGGAGGTAAGACCCTTTAGTTTACTCTTGGAGATTATATATAGGGCTGTAACTAGGGGGTGCCATTCCCCAGACCTAAATTAGAAAGAATTCACAATGATGCTTTTATTAGCAGCTGCACATATATTTGAAGTAGTTCTGCAATGATTGATTCAACCAAGCATGAAGCTTAATAACAAATGAATAACTTGGATGCATTTCTTGTCACTGTTAGAGGCTTAATCTTTAATAGGAAATCAATACATTTTTGAATAAGCTGGATTTTTTACAATTAATTTTTCCAATAAACAGTTACAGGATTCCAAGTAGTCTGTGTATTCTCAATTATTGTGCAAAGTAATTTTCACTTAAGGTCCTGGGTTTTCTTGAAAAAAACAAAGCTCACTGCGATTACCTGGAAGAGTATTCCAAGATTCCAAGTAATTCAGAATCATAGTAGGTCTAAAATAAAGGACTCTTCCAAAAAATGTTCAAAACATGTTTCTATTCTGGAATATGCCCAAAAAGAAATGCACACTAAATTTTCTTGGGAAAAATATCTTTAGGCCCTTCTAAAAGGCCTGCTATCCTGCACAGTATTTTACTTCTGCCTATTTGATATATGCTTGATCATTTATTACTTGTCAGTAAACTTGTAGCAGTTACATAAGCAATGTAATAAAAAGCAATGTGTCCATTTTTACTTTCAATTGTGCCATTTTTGTAGAAATATTCACATTGCTTGAATTCACTGAAATAATCGAGTAACTAAAACATGTTGCAACTAGAACCAAAATGACCAATGGATGGCGCGCACAGGCACCTGGTTCCTGACATATGGGAAACTGCCGACTACATAAACAATAGGAACACGATAATATGGTGGCATTGTATAGTAAGCCTAAGATTAAACTTTTTACTACTCTCACCAGGCAGTGTCCTCCATGAATATTCCCTCCCTTTCAAGTTGCATAAACAGCTCACCACCTGTAACCCGAACAAGAACCACTATCTTAAAATTCAGTAACTGATTATAAATTATTTGTTCCAGAATTGTTTTGATTTTTAAAAATGAAAGGCCTAGTGCAAAAACAATGTAAAAGACTTTGTATGAAATGTTTAATTCTCCCAATGGCCATGAAGACCTCATAATAATGACAGTACAGAGAGTTAAGAAACTGGGTAAAAGTCACTTACATCATTTTGCACAAGACCCTTTAATTATATTTATTTATTTATTTATTTATTTTTTACCAGATTAACTTACCACTCAAGTATTCCAAGATAAGATACAGTTTTCCTCCTGTCTGGAATGCATACACTAAATCCACAATGAATGGATGCTGCAAGAAGACCACCAAGTGGGTGTCAAGTTTGTTTTATTAGTAACAAGAGACATAAGGTAGGAGAGATGGTGTAACACAATCAGTCAGAGCTTTGGGATTATGGGTACTTGACTACTCAGTAGTTTGTAACTGAAGCTAAAATCAAATTCACTTCGCTATTCTTGAACTGTGTCTATGTAAACTAAATTATTAACTGTATAAGTTTTTTTCAAATTTGCTTGATGATGGCAAATAATGAAAAGATGAAAGTGATGGTAACATCTACTTGTCAAGTAATGTTGATAAAAAAAAACTGGCTAATCATCTAACTTTATGAATCCTGATCAAATACCTTTACAGCTTCCAATATATTTCTCTCTGCTTTAGTATGAGCAGTGTCCTTTTGACTTCTGATAATTGCTGCCTTAAGGTTGAAAAGATTCAAAGAAATAGATATTAATAACATAAAAAATTTTAAAGTGCTCACACATTAAGATTAAGATGTTAATCTTCAATCATGTATATATTCCCTAACTTGCCACCTGCCAAAAAATGAATGCTGGCAGAGGCAGATACAGGATTTCAAAAAGGGGTGGATATTCTTTACAATATCAGCACGAATGCATTTTAAAAGATGACAACAACTTCAATTTCTTTGAGGCCAAAATATACACCTACAAGGCGACCTTGAAGAGAAAAGACAACTGGGCATATGTGGGCTCTAACATCACCTTCGCACAGACAAAGTTCAAGATGTGTCGAAAGTTCTTCATAGAATGTCTTGAGTCCAGTTGTCAGAGTATTAGTTTTAGCACCCAAGCTCCATTCCTCATCATTTGGATAGAAGCAATTGTCGTTTGATGGCTCACAGATTTCACTGAGTGTGCTGTCAATAAACTTCTACAATCTGAAAGTGGTTTGAGCGTCAAGTGCCTTAGAACAACCCATTGCATTTTGCACAAATTCTTTGCACATCAATAACATACAGTATTCAGCAGGTTCTAAAATCGTTTGCTATCTATAAACTTTCAAATATTTGCCTGTTTTGTCGACACTCAGTAACATATTTTTGATAATCGTGTCTTTTTGTTTTATTTTCTTTCTGTCAAGTAAGAAAAGGGGGGGATGGAAATCTACCTAATCCACCCCCCTGTATCTGCCCCTGGCTGGTTACAGGGGTTTTAGAACTTGTAACCAGCTTGCTACTACAAGACTGTGCGGAACCTTTGCATTAAACAATGTGATGAGTGAATGGAGCTTATCTGCTTTCTTTGCCAAACAAATCTGGAAACAAATGATGCAATAATTGTTCTTGCGCACACAGCTACAGACACAAACATAGTGTGGATCATATGTGGAAAATATATATTATGGTTACCAAATTTTGTGCTCATGTTACTAAACTGTTGCCTCTGGTAGCCAGCTGGCTATGTGAAAAAAGTTAGATTTTTGCCCTAAACAAATGGTAACATAATGAAAGCTGGATATAAGAAACTAATTTCTTGTTTACATCTAAAAACGTTTATTCTACTTCTAAGTCTTATAAAATATTGTCACTCACATGACCCAATAATAATTCCTAAGACAAAAAATAACTCCATTTTACCAATTTTTTATACTTAAAACATCAGTTAATAGAAAAAATAAAGTCACATTTTAAGCATAAGTTGCCTTTTAGAACTGAAATTAGTTTGATTTAAAAGCCTGTTAACGCATAACAATTTACATAGATATTGAAAATAACAGTTGCTGGGCTACTGACCAATAGTCAAATAATTTGGAAGAATTATGTTTTCAATTACATAACAGTCTTAGCAGCTAAATTAATTCTAAGAAATGAAATTAACTGCCATTACAGTCAGACTTCAATTTTTTCTGTGTGACCATTGTGTTGCTTGTAAGCTGTTTTAGTTTATATCCTTGGCATGCATTGGATTTTGCAGCCTAAGAATTACACCAAATCTAAGCCCATCATCATCTGAAGCCAAACACTTGAAACTCAAAGCATTATTTCAACAACGTTAGCATAAGTTTAATCAGTATGCTATGTCATTAAGCAACAAAGCTGACTAGGGCGTTCAAAGGCTGGTTAAAATTTAACCCTGTGCTAAGCCAAAATAAAAACAGTAAATAATTATTTTATTCCCTAAGTAAAGTTTGGGATTCTTGTAAAATACTGTTTAGATTTTCTGTGGAAAAAAAACTTGTCAAATACAAAATTACAGCTGAAATCAGTCTCAGTATGGTTGGAAACAAGAACACAGGTCATTAAATTTAACCCACAGAATTAGCCTTTGAACAACTGGACCCTGAGGGAAATATTCTGCAACTCTACCAAAAATAGTACAGTATTCAATTAACTAGCTACTAGTAGACATGTCTGAACTAAAATAAGTTTCCCCAGTCAGCAAGACCAGCCTCCATACAGATATTATTTTAAGCCCTCACCAAAATGCATTTTTTTCTTTGTTTGTTATTCTGTAAGTAACACACAAGGCAAAAAAATATTTTCAAGCTTAAGATGGTGAAATATAAATTATAATGCTTGATAGGTTTTAGTATTTGTGTTTTACTACTTTAAATTTGTGCTAAGTCTTATTTAATACCGTGAAGCCTTGGAATAAACTCTAAAATAGTCTTGCATTTAAAAATATTCATAAATATTATTACTACAACAAAAAAACCAAAACAGAGTTTTGTTCATTCTAATGTACAATAAGTACTAGCCACACTTTAAACTTGCTAGTAAATGGCGGTCACCCTAGGCTGATTCCTTTGAAATATTTAAGAATTCCTGTAGATGATAACCTATTTTCAGGTTCATCATTTATTCATTTATTTTTTTTTTTCATTTACATCGCCACAAAGCGACTGGGTAACCGTAACAGCGTGTAGCTATTTACTGCGGGCCCTTAAAAAAAAAAGAAAGGGATAAAAACAAATCATGGATTTACAGTAGTACTATAAACTAATTACAAGTTACAGGATGGGCAAGACTTCAACGCAAATTACATTTAAGACATACAGTTTTATACAAGCGCGGATCTTCTGTGTCATAAAAATTAAGGACAGCAAAGTAACATTCTTGTTGGGCTATACCATAAATGGTAACCAATTCTAATGCTAATCTAAAAAACTTAAGGACAATTAAAACATATTAACCAGCACAAAATATTACATGTTCTACATAATTATTATCCTTTATACTGAATATTAAAAAAATTGAGGACATTAGAGATAAATGAAACTGAACTGACACAAAAATTATATTAGAAATAATACTTTTCACATGTTTCGACAAAAACAAAGTAATCTCTTAATTAACCTTCACAAAATTTGATTTAAAAAATAATCATAAACTTTAATACAGGCTATTCATCTGGGCATGTGCAGCAATACAAATATTATTAAAAATATGAACTAAGTTGGCATACACTTTTGTGATGAACCTTCGTTTCATACTGGTTAACACTCAGTCTTGGGTAAATGTTTGGTACCTAGTACTGTAGTTGTTCAACCTTACATTATTTCGATACTGCCTTAAAGGACCGAGTATCTAGTTTACTTAAAATTTAGAAGAAGAAGATCGTAAAAGTAGTAACATAAATCATCATAGAATCATGTATAATCTAAAGTTTTTTTTTAATTACTAGCCTAGTAAGCAAATACTTTTTTTTTCATAAATAACCCTTCAATCGTACGAGCACTAACTATCAAAACTACGTAAACCAGTGATTTTGATAACAACATTTTCAATATGTTTATACCTATGACGTTAATTGAACCGGAAGCCATGCGAATTGCGATGGCCCCTCACTAAGATCAATACGAAACAAATCTCCCCTTTTCGAGCCTAAAAAAAGAAAATCTTTGTATGACAAATGTATCAAAACTCTCGGTAAAATATCTAACATAAATATAAAATAAAAAAAGTACGAAACGCTAGAATAAAAAAGAGTAAATTAGATTTAACTTTATTTCCTTAAAAACCACGGGTCTGTTCGAGAAGCTCCTGAATACGATCAAATTTTTCACTAGGGTGCACACGAGTAATTGGCTTTTTATACGCATATCAAATTTATACTACTTTTGAAATTCACTAAAAACCGGTATAAAGTACTAGCTTTTCTTGGTTACATGACTTAGAAATAAACAGAGAGAATTAAGAGATATGGGTTTGTTTATATACACGATCGACAGAAACATTAACGCACTGGTCGAACTTTGTTCGCTCAGCCACGCTGTACTCGTGATTTCGAAGCGACACTTACCTTTCGCAGCACTTTCATAGCGTATATGTTGTTTTTGTTATGACCGGAGGTCTTCTTGACTTGAAAAACCTACGAACAGAAAACATAATACAACAATGAACTCCCAAGAGAACAGAACCATGCCCCTAACATTCAATTCATTTTCACGCATTCGTTATTTTATCTGTAGGCAGTCGCCATGAGACTGCAGCTCAAACCAAACTCACTTTTCCATAGCCTCCCTTGCCTAGAACTTTGAGCAGTTCGAAGCTTTCTGGGCCAATTTTTTCATCTATCGGATTTACCGTCTCCTCTGATATTTGAATCGTTTCAACAATGTCATCTCTTAACCTGAAACCAAAAGGAATACAGAATAAATGAAAGAACGTCTTAGTGAATCCCGCCACAATGTGCTCTCCATTGGACTGGCGCGAAGTCGAAAAAAACATTAAGAAGCGCATTTATTCACCTTTCATCGTGATCCATTGGTTCATCGCAGATTTGCCCCTATTATTAAAGATCGTTACAACGAAATTTTAGAATCTCACACGCAAAACTAAAAAACACCGGTAAAAATTCAACTTGTTTGAAAACTATACGTAAGGCCATTCAGAACTCTTGCGAGTAGCGAACTTACCTCCCCAAATTCATCGTCATATACTACATCTTCTTCGTCCAAACCATCGTTAACATCTGCTGGAAACACGTCGGCCATTTCCCGCAGATTTTATCATAAAATTTCTCTAGAATAATTCCGTAATTCAACTAAAACTTCTTTAAAATTTCGAAACTCTGGCGACTTCTTCTAAACAATGAGCTCATGTCGAAAGCCGGTGTTTGATTGGTCGAGACCGCTGAACTCCAGACGGACTGCGCGTGAAGTTGGCTTGTAGTTCAAGGTCATAGCTGAAATATTTCGCATACCTTTCATACCATCCTCGATTTGCGTTCTTTTCATACCCGTTTAAGAAAAATTCGAAAGATGAAAAAACCAATTCATTACAAAAGTTCGAGACAAATTACTTTTTAAACCCAAAAATGGGAACAGCTATGGCATGGCATGAGAATGAGGGGTTGGGAATTTAAAAAGTACAGCCTCAAAAATTTCGGTGCACAAAAAAAAGAATAAATATGAATGTTGCAATTCCATCTTTCAAGTGCTTTGGTCAATTGTAGTTATAACACCAATCCTCATCCAAAAAATTCTGAAAACAAGTGCTAGTCCCTGGGCTTATTTTTGGTCAAAGGGTCTTTTCACCAAACTTTTCTTTTGGGAGGAGGGGGGCTTATATTTAGGAGGGCTTATAATGCATGGAAGAATATTTGTAATTTTAAAATGTTATTTTTTGTTCAAGAAATTGTGACTTTTTAAGATTTTCTTCCCACAACCTGTCTTTATTACTGATTTAACGTTTACATAATGTATTTAAAACATCAGCCAATATAACTGTGATTGCAGTAATTATAATTTTACAAAAACACATTGGATATCAATTTATTCCAAATATAATGCTCATTACTGGAATTTTACAGTATTCTACATTGGTAATGAAAAAATCCCAAGGGAGGAGGGAATACAGACCCTGCATGGCCTGAATTAGGATAGAGGGTTGCCAGCAGAGCTCCAAAACCCTGGCCCTGTTTAGATACTACATTATAAATGTCTATAACTTGTTTATAATTTTTAACATAAAATCACATCATGTTTATGATACAAATTTATTTAATAATTGTCTAACTTGCAAATATAATTAAATTTACTACCCTGTTTTTGATGGGGGCTTATTAGGAGTGATATATGTTATATCCCTTTAAAGAACTTTGAAAAGCATCAAGTTAAAAGCATACCCTGTTTATTAAGATTCCAAAAAGTATACCTGAGAAGGGTGGCATGTTCTTGTATAGCTTATACATGGAAGTATTACCCCCTCCCCAGGGGAAAAGAGTGGTTTTGGAACAATATGTTGCCTCAACTTTGGAGACACCTCTTACTTCATGAACAGGCCCATAGGATGTATATTAATATAGAGATTGAGCAAGCCAAAGCAAGTTATTCTTTTGCCTATTTTAATTTGTCTCCAAGCTAGAATAAAACTTGGTGATAAAATCTGGGGGGTTAGATTTTTATGCATTGGTAAGATCTCCAAAGTGGAGGTCCACAGTTTGATTCCAGGCAAGGCCATGGGTTAATATTTGGGTGACCTTCTTTGACGCTTGAGTCCACTCAGCTTTCCATCCCTGCAAGGGACTCCCCCAATTGGTCTCAGAGAGGGAGTGGGTATTATAAGGGACTCCCTATGTATATAAATATATGGCCTCAGGGAGGGAATAGAAAGACTCCCCCATATGGGCCAAAAGACTAAGCAAATACAGAGCAAGTTGCTTGTGAAAAGATTCTGGCAGTTTGGTCTACCCCTACTAAAATTAATGTATTTTAGGTTTCAAAATATCAGTTTCAGATTCAGATCCAGAATCTAGAGAAGGAGGGAGGGGGGGGGGCTAAGCCTCAAGGCAAGCCCTCAGACATCTCTCACCCATGGTGGAGCATATTTCAGGCGACTAAGCTTGCACAAACACAACCACTGAACAAGTGCCAAAGCTTTCTAGAGGGGCTGGGGGACATGCTCTCCCAGAATAAATTTGAAATTTCAAACTTCTGAGGTCATCAGAAATGCGTTTATTTTTATCAGTCAAAAAAAAATTTTAAATTAAATTTTTCATCATCAATTTTGTTAGTTTTCTTTGGCAAATTTATTGGTGGGACTAAAGCCCACCCAGCTCTATAGCTCCATGGTCCCCAACACTCTATAGGCACTTCATATAGCCTGACTCATTCTTGAAAATTAAGGCACACAAAATTACAGTATGTCTGAAAGCCTGATGTAAAGATTACCCTTTCATATCAAGAAAAAGCTAAATTCACATCATGCTTAGCTATAGGGTAAGTGGATTTTCAAACTATTATGGTAGCAAGCCAAATGCCTATGAAAGGCCCAGTTTCTGATGCACGACAGAAAAACCATCATGATCTGAGTATATAAAAACCTATTAAAGTTATTGCCATTTCTTATTAAGTGACTGCAAAACTATATTTCTATACTAGGGATGTTAGCTGTTCCACTAAAAGGGGGGCTGCGGCATGACCAGCCCCTTCCCTAAATCTGTACCTGAATTTTATACAGTTTAATTATAACTAAAACAATTTGATAAGGGGTTCAGGGTGTAAGAAAATGTTGTATAAATTAGGAAATTCCATATGAAAGATCCCAGTTTCTACATTTTTGGATTTGTAGAATGTCTCCCTTTGTCCCACACAGGACACCATAAAATACATATTAGTGTAGATAGATGGATGGATGGATGGATGGATGGATGGATGGATGGATGGATGGATGGATGGATGGGCAGATGGGTGGATGGATGGATGGATGGATGGGTGGATGGATGGATGGACAAATGTTTATTTAAAATTGTATAACATTGCAGTATAGTGACTGAATTGTGTGACATTACATTTGTGTGTTAAAAATGACTACAAAGGCTATTATTAGGTATAAAATTGTTCTTAAAATGGTTCGTCCGAGTGACGAACCACTGAAAGTGTTGTTTACATCTTAGGTTATAGCGGCTAGCTAGTGTTCCTCTCTGGGAGCAGGTGGTGCAATTTGTGGGTGGGATCTAGATCTGCCATTATAGAATCAAACAACTTAACACAGTGCTCCTCACACCGAGCCTTCAGTGTCTTGAGGTTGAAAAGGCTTAGGTTCTCTGAGTAAGAGTTGCCCGGAGAGATGATAACTCTTCTGGAAACGCCCAATGCCGTTGCTCAAATAATCAGGCAGTGGGTGATGGAACACTGGCGAACAGTATTCAAGAACAGGTCTGACACACGTACAGTAAAACCTGATGTCACTTAATGGAATCCTTGCCTGCTTAAGTAGATTTATGAAGAACATGTGCTTGTTGCCCTTTGTGATTGTCATGGCAACATGATTGTTCCAACGTAGATTATCTGAGAAGATGAGGCCTAAGATCTTAGCATGGCCCACA